>OU744733.1:12064362-12132403 GCA_916613615.1 Steromphala cineraria
GTGCGATTACGCCCAAATTAGCGAAAACCGGCACTTTTTTGGTCTTCGGAAATGGATAAAAGTTCTTCGTGATGGTCCCAGGAGCAATTAGATGGGTCACAACCCTATTTTTGCAACTTTGAAAATTTTAGTGGGTAAGAGTTATGCCCCTTGATTAAGCGATTTCATCAAATATTGGGAAAACCGTCGCTTTTTTGGAATTTTTGGACCAACTTTTGTTGTTCGAAATGTTCTCAGCTACATTTTGATATACCACAACCCTACTTTTGGTGACTTAGATGACTTGGAATTCTTGCGCGTTGAGGGTTACGGGGCTTGAATAAGTGCGATTACGCCCAAATTAGCGAAAACCGGCACTTTTTTGGTCTTCGGAAATGGATAAAAGTTCTTCGTGATGGTCCCAGGAGCAATTAGATGGGTCACAACCCTATTTTTGCAACTTTGAAAATTTTAGTGGGTAAGAGTTATGCCCCTTGATTAAGCGATTTCATCAAATATTGGGAAAACCGTCGCTTTTTTGGAATTTTTGGACCAACTTTTGTTGTTCGAAATGTTCTCAGCTACATTTTGATATACCACAACCCTACTTTTGGTGACTTAGATGACTTGGAATTCTTGCGCGTTGAGGGTTACGGGGCTTGAATAAGTGCGATTACGCCCAAATTAGCGAAAACCGGCACTTTTTTGGTCTTCGGAAATGGATAAAAGTTCTTCGTGATGGTCCCAGGAGCAATTAGATGGGTCACAACCCTATTTTTGCAACTTTGAAAATTTTAGTGGGTAAGAGTTATGCCCCTTGATTAAGCGATTTCATCAAATATTGGGAAAACCGTCGCTTTTTTGGAATTTTTGGACCAACTTTTGTTGTTCGAAATGTTCTCAGCTACATTTTGATATACCACAACCCTACTTTTGGTGACTTAGATGACTTGGAATTCTTGCGCGTTGAGGGTTACGGGGCTTGAATAAGTGCGATTACGCCCAAATTAGCGAAAACCGGCACTTTTTTGGTCTTCGGAAATGGATAAAAGTTCTTCGTGATGGTCCCAGGAGCAATTAGATGGGTCACAACCCTATTTTTGCAACTTTGAAAATTTTAGTGGGTAAGAGTTATGCCCCTTGATTAAGCGATTTCATCAAATATTGGGAAAACCGTCGCTTTTTTGGAATTTTTGGACCAACTTTTGTTGTTCGAAATGTTCTCAGCTACATTTTGATATACCACAACCCTACTTTTGGTGACTTAGATGACTTGGAATTCTTGCGCGTTGAGGGTTACGGGGCTTGAATAAGTGCGATTACGCCCAAATTAGCGAAAACCGGCACTTTTTTGGTCTTCGGAAATGGATAAAAGTTCTTCGTGATGGTCCCAGGAGCAATTAGATGGGTCACAACCCTATTTTTGCAACTTTGAAAATTTTAGTGGGTAAGAGTTATGCCCCTTGATTAAGCGATTTCATCAAATATTGGGAAAACCGTCGCTTTTTTGGAATTTTTGGACCAACTTTTGTTGTTCGAAATGTTCTCAGCTACATTTTGATATACCACAACCCTACTTTTGGTGACTTAGATGACTTGGAATTCTTGCGCGTTGAGGGTTACGGGGCTTGAATAAGTGCGATTACGCCCAAATTAGCGAAAACCGGCACTTTTTTGGTCTTCGGAAATGGATAAAAGTTCTTCGTGATGGTCCCAGGAGCAATTAGATGGGTCACAACCCTATTTTTGCAACTTTGAAAATTTTAGTGGGTAAGAGTTATGCCCCTTGATTAAGCGATTTCATCAAATATTGGGAAAACCGTCGCTTTTTTGGAATTTTTGGACCAACTTTTGTTGTTCGAAATGTTCTCAGCTACATTTTGATATACCACAACCCTACTTTTGGTGACTTAGATGACTTGGAATTCTTGCGCGTTGAGGGTTACGGGGCTTGAATAAGTGCGATTACGCCCAAATTAGCGAAAACCGGCACTTTTTTGGTCTTCGGAAATGGATAAAAGTTCTTCGTGATGGTCCCAGGAGCAATTAGATGGGTCACAACCCTATTTTTGCAACTTTGAAAATTTTAGTGGGTAAGAGTTATGCCCCTTGATTAAGCGATTTCATCAAATATTGGGAAAACCGTCGCTTTTTTGGAATTTTTGGACCAACTTTTGTTGTTCGAAATGTTCTCAGCTACATTTTGATATACCACAACCCTACTTTTGGTGACTTAGATGACTTGGAATTCTTGCGCGTTGAGGGTTACGGGGCTTGAATAAGTGCGATTACGCCCAAATTAGCGAAAACCGGCACTTTTTTGGTCTTCGGAAATGGATAAAAGTTCTTCGTGATGGTCCCAGGAGCAATTAGATGGGTCACAACCCTATTTTTGCAACTTTGAAAATTTTAGTGGGTAAGAGTTATGCCCCTTGATTAAGCGATTTCATCAAATATTGGGAAAACCGTCGCTTTTTTGGAATTTTTGGACCAACTTTTGTTGTTCGAGAATGTTCTCAGCTACATTTTGATATACCACAACCCTACTTTTGGTGACTTAGATGACTTGGAATTCTTGCGCGTTGAGGGTTACGGGGCTTGAATAAGTGCGATTACGCCCAAATTAGCGAAAACCGGCACTTTTTTGGTCTTCGGAAATGGATAAAAGTTCTTCGTGATGGTCCCAGGAGCAATTAGATGGGTCACAACCCTATTTTTGCAACTTTGAAAATTTTAGTGGGTAAGAGTTATGCCCCTTGATTAAGCGATTTCATCAAATATTGGGAAAACCGTCGCTTTTTTGGAATTTTTGGACCAACTTTTGTTGTTCGAAATGTTCTCAGCTACATTTTGATATACCACAACCCTACTTTTGGTGACTTAGATGACTTGGAATTCTTGCGCGTTGAGGGTTACGGGGCTTGAATAAGTGCGATTACGCCCAAATTAGCGAAAACCGGCACTTTTTTGGTCTTCGGAAATGGATAAAAGTTCTTCGTGATGGTCCCAGGAGCAATTAGATGGGTCACAACCCTATTTTTGCAACTTTGAAAATTTTAGTGGGTAAGAGTTATGCCCCTTGATTAAGCGATTTCATCAAATATTGGGAAAACCGTCGCTTTTTTGGAATTTTTGGACCAACTTTTGTTGTTCGAAATGTTCTCAGCTACATTTTGATATACCACAACCCTACTTTTGGTGACTTAGATGACTTGGAATTCTTGCGCGTTGAGGGTTACGGGGCTTGAATAAGTGCGATTACGCCCAAATTAGCGAAAACCGGCACTTTTTTGGTCTTCGGAAATGGATAAAAGTTCTTCGTGATGGTCCCAGGAGCAATTAGATGGGTCACAACCCTATTTTTGCAACTTTGAAAATTTTAGTGGGTAAGAGTTATGCCCCTTGATTAAGCGATTTCATCAAATATTGGGAAAACCGTCGCTTTTTTGGAATTTTTGGACCAACTTTTGTTGTTCGAAATGTTCTCAGCTACATTTTGATATACCACAACCCTACTTTTGGTGACTTAGATGACTTGGAATTCTTGCGCGTTGAGGGTTACGGGGCTTGAATAAGTGCGATTACGCCCAAATTAGCGAAAACCGGCACTTTTTTGGTCTTCGGAAATGGATAAAAGTTCTTCGTGATGGTCCCAGGAGCAATTAGATGGGTCACAACCCTATTTTTGCAACTTTGAAAATTTTAGTGGGTAAGAGTTATGCCCCTTGATTAAGCGATTTCATCAAATATTGGGAAAACCGTCGCTTTTTTGGAATTTTTGGACCAACTTTTGTTGTTCGAAATGTTCTCAGCTACATTTTGATATACCACAACCCTACTTTTGGTGACTTAGATGACTTGGAATTCTTGCGCGTTGAGGGTTACGGGGCTTGAATAAGTGCGATTACGCCCAAATTAGCGAAAACCGGCACTTTTTTGGTCTTCGGAAATGGATAAAAGTTCTTCGTGATGGTCCCAGGAGCAATTAGATGGGTCACAACCCTATTTTTGCAACTTTGAAAATTTTAGTGGGTAAGAGTTATGCCCCTTGATTAAGCGATTTCATCAAATATTGGGAAAACCGTCGCTTTTTTGGAATTTTTGGACCAACTTTTGTTGTTCGAAATGTTCTCAGCTACATTTTGATATACCACAACCCTACTTTTGGTGACTTAGATGACTTGGAATTCTTGCGCGTTGAGGGTTACGGGGCTTGAATAAGTGCGATTACGCCCAAATTAGCGAAAACCGGCACTTTTTTGGTCTTCGGAAATGGATAAAAGTTCTTCGTGATGGTCCCAGGAGCAATTAGATGGGTCACAACCCTATTTTTGCAACTTTGAAAATTTTAGTGGGTAAGAGTTATGCCCCTTGATTAAGCGATTTCATCAAATATTGGGAAAACCGTCGCTTTTTTGGAATTTTTGGACCAACTTTTGTTGTTCGAAATGTTCTCAGCTACATTTTGATATACCACAACCCTACTTTTGGTGACTTAGATGACTTGGAATTCTTGCGCGTTGAGGGTTACGGGGCTTGAATAAGTGCGATTACGCCCAAATTAGCGAAAACCGGCACTTTTTTGGTCTTCGGAAATGGATAAAAGTTCTTCGTGATGGTCCCAGGAGCAATTAGATGGGTCACAACCCTATTTTTGCAACTTTGAAAATTTTAGTGGGTAAGAGTTATGCCCCTTGATTAAGCGATTTCATCAAATATTGGGAAAACCGTCGCTTTTTTGGAATTTTTGGACCAACTTTTGTTGTTCGAAATGTTCTCAGCTACATTTTGATATACCACAACCCTACTTTTGGTGACTTAGATGACTTGGAATTCTTGCGCGTTGAGGGTTACGGGGCTTGAATAAGTGCGATTACGCCCAAATTAGCGAAAACCGGCACTTTTTTGGTCTTCGGAAATGGATAAAAGTTCTTCGTGATGGTCCCAGGAGCAATTAGATGGGTCACAACCCTATTTTTGCAACTTTGAAAATTTTAGTGGGTAAGAGTTATGCCCCTTGATTAAGCGATTTCATCAAATATTGGGAAAACCGTCGCTTTTTTGGAATTTTTGGACCAACTTTTGTTGTTCGAAATGTTCTCAGCTACATTTTGATATACCACAACCCTACTTTTGGTGACTTAGATGACTTGGAATTCTTGCGCGTTGAGGGTTACGGGGCTTGAATAAGTGCGATTACGCCCAAATTAGCGAAAACCGGCACTTTTTTGGTCTTCGGAAATGGATAAAAGTTCTTCGTGATGGTCCCAGGAGCAATTAGATGGGTCACAACCCTATTTTTGCAACTTTGAAAATTTTAGTGGGTAAGAGTTATGCCCCTTAATTAAGCGATTTCATCAAATATTGGGAAAACCGTCGCTTTTTTGGAATTTTTGGACCAACTTTTGTTGTTCGAAATGTTCTCAGCTACATTTTGATATACCACAACCCTACTTTTGGTGACTTAGATGACTTGGAATTCTTGCGCGTTGAGGGTTACGGGGCTTGAATAAGTGCGATTACGCCCAAATTAGCGAAAACCGGCACTTTTTTGGTCTTCGGAAATGGATAAAAGTTCTTCGTGATGGTCCCAGGAGCAATTAGATGGGTCACAACCCTATTTTTGCAACTTTGAAAATTTTAGTGGGTAAGAGTTATGCCCCTTGATTAAGCGATTTCATCAAATATTGGGAAAACCGTCGCTTTTTTGGAATTTTTGGACCAACTTTTGTTGTTCGAAATGTTCTCAGCTACATTTTGATATACCACAACCCTACTTTTGGTGACTTAGATGACTTGGAATTCTTGCGCGTTGAGGGTTACGGGGCTTGAATAAGTGCGATTACGCCCAAATTAGCGAAAACCGGCACTTTTTTGGTCTTCGGAAATGGATAAAAGTTCTTCGTGATGGTCCCAGGAGCAATTAGATGGGTCACAACCCTATTTTTGCAACTTTGAAAATTTTAGTGGGTAAGAGTTATGCCCCTTAATTAAGCGATTTCATCAAATATTGGGAAAACCGTCGCTTTTTTGGAATTTTTGGACCAACTTTTGTTGTTCGAAATGTTCTCAGCTACATTTTGATATACCACAACCCTACTTTTGGTGACTTAGATGACTTGGAATTCTTGCGCGTTGAGGGTTACGGGGCTTGAATAAGTGCGATTACGCCCAAATTAGCGAAAACCGGCACTTTTTTGGTCTTCGGAAATGGATAAAAGTTCTTCGTGATGGTCCCAGGAGCAATTAGATGGGTCACAACCCTATTTTTGCAACTTTGAAAATTTTAGTGGGTAAGAGTTATGCCCCTTGATTAAGCGATTTCATCAAATATTGGGAAAACCGTCGCTTTTTTGGAATTTTTGGACCAACTTTTGTTGTTCGAAATGTTCTCAGCTACATTTTGATATACCACAACCCTACTTTTGGTGACTTAGATGACTTGGAATTCTTGCGCGTTGAGGGTTACGGGGCTTGAATAAGTGCGATTACGCCCAAATTAGCGAAAACCGGCACTTTTTTGGTCTTCGGAAATGGATAAAAGTTCTTCGTGATGGTCCCAGGAGCAATTAGATGGGTCACAACCCTATTTTTGCAACTTTGAAAATTTTAGTGGGTAAGAGTTATGCCCCTTGATTAAGCGATTTCATCAAATATTGGGAAAACCGTCGCTTTTTTGGAATTTTTGGACCAACTTTTGTTGTTCGAAATGTTCTCAGCTACATTTTGATATACCACAACCCTACTTTTGGTGACTTAGATGACTTGGAATTCTTGCGCGTTGAGGGTTACGGGGCTTGAATAAGTGCGATTACGCCCAAATTAGCGAAAACCGGCACTTTTTTGGTCTTCGGAAATGGATAAAAGTTCTTTGTGATGGTCCCAGGAGCAATTAGATGGGTCACAACCCTATTTTTGCAACTTTGAAAATTTTAGTGGGTAAGAGTTATGCCCCTTGATTAAGCGATTTCATCAAATATTGGGAAAACCGTCGCTTTTTTGGAATTTTTGGACCAACTTTTGTTGTTCGAAATGTTCTCAGCTACATTTTGATATACCACAACCCTACTTTTGGTGACTTAGATGACTTGGAATTCTTGCGCGTTGAGGGTTACGGGGCTTGAATAAGTGCGATTACGCCCAAATTAGCGAAAACCGGCACTTTTTTGGTCTTCGGAAATGGATAAAAGTTCTTCGTGATGGTCCCAGGAGCAATTAGATGGGTCACAACCCTATTTTTGCAACTTTGAAAATTTTAGTGGGTAAGAGTTATGCCCCTTGATTAAGCGATTTCATCAAATATTGGGAAAACCGTCGCTTTTTTGGAATTTTTGGACCAACTTTTGTTGTTCGAAATGTTCTCAGCTACATTTTGATATACCACAACCCTACTTTTGGTGACTTAGATGACTTGGAATTCTTGCGAGTTGAGGGTTACGGGGCTTGAATAAGTGCGATTACGCCCAAATTAGCGAAAACCGGCACTTTTTTGGTCTTCGGAAATGGATAAAAGTTCTTCGTGATGGTCCCAGGAGCAATTAGATGGGTCACAACCCTATTTTTGCAACTTTGAAAATTTTAGTGGGTAAGAGTTATGCCCCTTGATTAAGCGATTTCATCAAATATTGGGAAAACCGTCGCTTTTTTGGAATTTTTGGACCAACTTTTGTTGTTCGAAATGTTCTCAGCTACATTTTGATATACCACAACCCTACTTTTGGTGACTTAGATGACTTGGAATTCTTGCGCGTTGAGGGTTACGGGGCTTGAATAAGTGCGATTACGCCCAAATTAGCGAAAACCGGCACTTTTTTGGTCTTCGGAAATGGATAAAAGTTCTTCGTGATGGTCCCAGGAGCAATTAGATGGGTCACAACCCTATTTTTGCAACTTTGAAAATTTTAGTGGGTAAGAGTTATGCCCCTTGATTAAGCGATTTCATCAAATATTGGGAAAACCGTCGCTTTTTTGGAATTTTTGGACCAACTTTTGTTGTTCGAAATGTTCTCAGCTACATTTTGATATACCACAACCCTACTTTTGGTGACTTAGATGACTTGGAATTCTTGCGCGTTGAGGGTTACGGGGCTTGAATAAGTGCGATTACGCCCAAATTAGCGAAAACCGGCACTTTTTTGGTCTTCGGAAATGGATAAAAGTTCTTCGTGATGGTCCCAGGAGCAATTAGATGGGTCACAACCCTATTTTTGCAACTTTGAAAATTTTAGTGGGTAAGAGTTATGCCCCTTGATTAAGCGATTTCATCAAATATTGGGAATACCGTCGCTTTTTTGGAATTTTTGGACCAACTTTTGTTGTTCGAAATGTTCTCAGCTACATTTTGATATACCACAACCCTACTTTTGGTGACTTAGATGACTTGGAATTCTTGCGCGTTGAGGGTTACGGGGCTTGAATAAGTGCGATTACGCCCAAATTAGCGAAAACCGGCACTTTTTTGGTCTTCGGAAATGGATAAAAGTTCTTCGTGATGGTCCCAGGAGCAATTAGATGGGTCACAACCCTATTTTTGCAACTTTGAAAATTTTAGTGGGTAAGAGTTATGCCCCTTGATTAAGCGATTTCATCAAATATTGGGAAAACCGTCGCTTTTTTGGAATTTTTGGACCAACTTTTGCACAGGACCAAAAGGGGTGGTTTCTAAGGGGATCGGAAACCGACAGATACCACCGGATCCCAATAATGGTTTCCGGCGGCGGAAACCAGGCATATCTCAGATCCGGCCGGAAACCACCTGATCTCGCTCCGGAAATTCAGCAGGTCAGGATAATGGGATCTGGTGGCGGAAACCTAGGCATATCTGAGATCCGGCCTGATACCACCGGATCCCGTACCGGAAATTCAATAGATTAGAATAATGGGATCCGGTGGCGGAAACCGGGCATATCTCAGATCCGGTCGGAAACCACCGGATTTGTTTTCGGAAAATCGGTAGATTAAAATAATAGGATCCGGTGGTGGAAACCTCCGGATCTTATCTGATTGATAGCAATAGGCCAATAATTCATAGCAGATGTTAGAAGAGATACACATGATTCATATAACATTCATGAAACAATTTTTATTTACAATGTTGAATTTATGTTCAAGTACTTTTACATTAGATTTAATTTTATTTCATTAGAATAGTACTTTGATCATACAAGGGTCTGTAAATAATAACTAACAAGAATTTAAAAATCAACAATTATTTATTCTATCAATGATCATATAACATATCAAGATGCAAACATCACAAAGATAAATAAATAATAACATTCAAAAGTTGCAAATACAATGTGCACACTAAACAATCATTTTGCAGCTAAAGAGTTTGAAAGATGGTACAAGATGAAACCGTAATAAACTACAAGGATACATGAACACATTCAAAAGGCACCTGTACATCATATTGTATCAAAACTATAAGAATATTAATCAATAATAACTATTTTGAGAGAAAGACAACATAATTTCAATGAGTGTTATTAGTTCGGTCTCTACCCTTTGACCTGTCTGGCTTGGTGAAACGAAGCTTCCGCCAGCATAGATCTCGGGGTCAAATAAACATAAGCCCCCCAACCACGGCAAGGTTACACTCTCTGGGGGGAAAAGGCAAGGAAAATCATAAATGATAGGTTATATAAATGTTTATAAGGCAATATGTATATTTTTCTTACAATAATGCAATATAACCCTTTTCTGGAGCTTTTGTACCTATGGTTTCAGTATTTCAAGTACAAGATGGGGGATTCTAAAAGAACATATTCTATTGTTTCTCTGTATTACATAATAAAGATTTAAATTTCTGAAAGACTCTTTTATTGTGGCACATCAAGCATTGAAAATTGAGGGAAATATGTCCAAAATATACAATGGGGAACTGAACATCACAATGTAATGAAAATGTGACGGCACATTGCTAGTGTCAATTATGAACTGACATAAAGAATTCATCATTGTGGTACATCAAACAATGAAAATCTAATCAAACAAGCAAAAAGCCAGCAAAGCATGTATACCCCCATTGGATGCTTTTCATGGGAGCAATTGCAGTCCAGATTATGAATTATTTGAAGAATGCAACCCTATAATTATTTTAACAATTCTTAATACTAATAAAAGGAAGTGCTATAAGAAATCTTCTTAAAATACTTCTTTGAATGTCATGAGATTCAAAGTCTCATGATTATATTCTATGAAAATCAAGAGCCTCTGAAAAAACCTGATCAAAATATTTAATGTTATCACATTGGCATCAGCAGGGATTAAGCAGGGATTAGGAAGGGCAGGGGCCATGGGCCATTTGCACATTTTATGAAAAAATGGCCCATTTAAATTTTGAAGTTTACTATTGATATAAGGGCAATGACCCCTTTAAAATGCAGAATATTTCTAACAGCCATGAAAATGGCCCATTTTCAAAAGTGTCCTTCCCAATCACTGCATCAGATATGCAAATTCGGTCACAATTGATAATTCTCTTCAAAATTCACACCAACATGCTCTAAAGAATACAATCTATGAATTAAAAAAGTCAAAAGACAAAAACTGAACATATGCAATGTTGATGCATAATTCGAAAAATTTGCATGCAATCTGCAAATTAGGTCACAGATGAAATCCTGTCTCAAAAGCCACACCTTAATCCTTTAAAGAATACATTCTATGAAGTTTCTATGACTTTCTAACAAAACCTGAAGGAGGTATGCAATGTTGACATAAAATTTCTAAAAGTTGCATAAAACATGCCAATTAGGTCAGACGAAAAACTTCTTCAAAAGACATTATTGATATCTATAGAATACACTAATGCATAAATAGCAGGAAACAGACTGTTGAAGAAATAAAATAGAGCTGAACATTTTCGACAAAACTTGGCAAAATTATATCAATTAAGTCAAAGTTGATTTCTTCAAAAAGCACAATATTCCAGTCCAGAGAACATGTAGGTTAATTATAAAGAGTTTCCAACAAACAATGCTGAAAAAATCCAATGATCATGAACTCTCGGACGGACAGACGGACTGACGGACAGGCTCAACGCTATATATCCCAACAACTTCATAGGTGGGGGTATAATTATGGGAAATTTGACTATTTGCCCAATGTTACTATGGCCATAGTGATTGTCTGTTGCAACTTCAAATAGATAGTGATCATTTGATAACTGAAAGGAATATGCAATCTAAATCAGTAATGAAAATATACATGAAACAGTTTTTGGTTTCTATCTCTAAATCATAACGTTTACATTTTACTACAAAAATCTCAAAGAACTTGCAGAATTGCAAGTGTAAATCATTCCAAAATAAAGGGGAAATATTTTCAGAGAAATAAAGAATTTGTCATCGTAGTAGATCAGACATTGAAAATCTTATCAAACTATGGGAAATTGGTCAAAACTATACAATGAGCAACTGAAAATCATGTATTAAGAAATGTGCCAAATTTCAATCTACATGAACCACCAATGTCAATTATGAGCAGACATAAAGAATTTGTCATTGTGGTACATATCTGACATGTGTGACCTATAGGCAACTAAACACCACCATATATATACATCAAATGTGTCCACTTTCACAACACTCAAACTTTCAAGTATCCTGCTCATAGGTATGATGCTCTTGGGACAGGACACAGGATTATGAACTTCTGCTTGTTGTGTGTTTCTTCAATCCAAGCACATTTGGCACTAACACGCTGAAGTGGAAGCAGTGACGCTGGACCGTCATTCTGGAGTTTGCATGACCAGACAGACACAGGGTTGAGATAGCCAAATTGATTGTCTGAGCGTTCAAACCATTCAACACAAGCAAATACATGCTTCACAGATGAGGTTGATGAAGTTTTGATATTGTGAACGAGAAAGTGCTTTATTTTGGCGGGCCGCATAGAGGAAACTGTTGAGATTCTTGAATTGTCATCTGCCCACATCGCACTAATAATTCCGTTTGCATGTAAGGCATGTGATTCTCCACTCAATGATGTGTTGTTCCACTGGACTGACGTCACTTTCTGACAAACAACTGACAGTTGTTCATCTGGAATCCTCTCCTTGTAGATATACGAGTAGACGACTTGAAGCCAACTCAACTCCTCACAACTAAGGCTAAGATATACTTCGTCTTTTGCCGAGAGCTTCAGAAGAGACAGATCACTCCAAACAGAAGGTGAAACTTCTGATATTTCTGTAGAGGATGCAAGGAAGAGTTCCGGTGATGAGAGTGAAACCAAATTCTTTGAAGATAATTCGGAAAGTTTGTGATACTGTTCTTGAAAATCTTCAGCAACTGCATCCAAATTGAAAATGGAAAACATATTGAATTTTCTCATTAGCTGAACTGGTAAATCCTTTTGGTTGGTCGGCATATCGGACAGCAATCCATTGTAACGTTCAAAACTGAACAGCCAAAATCCATAAACAGAACCAAAACTTTCAACGGACTCTTTCAAGTGGCAATGCAGATGCATGTTTGGGGTGATGAATTCCTTTCCATATTGCCTAGTCACCTCTGCACAGAACTTGCGCATGAGTCTGTTACCAATCTCTAAATTTGACATGTTAATCACTGGCTGGCAGAAATGTCGGCAGGCTAACACAAAAGTTTGCCAAATGCGAAGGTGAATCACATCAAGAATGCCGTTGAGACATAAGAGCGAATACATGAGAACCCAGTTCTTCCACTCCTTTGCCGTCATCTGTGCATAGTTTGAAGCAATATTGGTAGGAATTCTACCAATGTTAGAGGGAATTTTGATGCCTTGAATCCGTGAAGAAATCAAACTCAGATCACACTTTGTCAACATATCCTTCTCCACCCAGAATGCGAACATCTTCTTTGCAGTTCCAAGGAATAGGTTGTGCATCGGATCGATGGCAGTCATGATACTCGGGTTAAAATACGGAAGTCGCAGAAGGGATGTGAATCTGTACCTGAAAAGTAATTCAAGGAGTTAGTTGCAGTGAAACAATCCTATTACTTTTTATTGAAGTATAACTGAAAAGATAACAGCTCAACTGTGAATAAACAACAAAAACTTTGATAAAATTCGAGCCATTGGCTCAGAGGCTCAACATGTTTTCATTTGATATATGATATAAGTTATCAAATCAGCAAACATGAAATTCTTTTCCGCTAAGAATCACTAATTAAACAAGAAAAAAGTGAGCATGACTCACATACCCCCGTCCCCTGACAACTCTGTCTTTCCGTCTCTGTGATTCGGCCAACATGTAAACAATCAGTACGGAATTTTTGTACTGTATTAAACTGTTTGTGTTATACTGACAGTATCTCCAAGTATTGTCCTATGCCATGCCAACTTAAAAATATATTAATGTTGGCTGTTTGTATGAAGTCAAATAAGAGAAATCAGCTGTTTGTACCAAGTAAAATGATACTAAAATCAGCAATTCAAAATTAATTTTCCGGAATCGGCTTTCCAACTCGATAAAGAGTATCATCAGGAGCATCTATAACCAAAATTTTATTCATCTAGGTACAATAGTTTCTGAGAAAATTAGTCCCCATTGAAGCACCAAGTCTGCTGTTTGTACCAAGTCCAATCAGATTCAAGGGCGATAACTCCGTCAAAATTAATTTTACGGAATTGGCTTTCGAACTCGATAAAGAGTATCATCAGGAGCATCTTTAAGCAAAATTTTATTCATCTAGGTACAATAGTTTCTGAGAAAATTTGTCCCCATTGAAGCACCAAGTCTGCTGTTTGTACCAAGTCCAATCAGACATTCAAGGGCGATAACTCTGTCAAAATTAATTTTACGGAATCGGCTTTCGAACTCTATCACGAGTATCATCAGGAGCATCTATAACCAAAATTTTATTCATCTGGGTGCAAAACTTTCTGAGAAAATTTGTCCCCATTGAACCCTATAAAACTAAGTTAAAAAAGTGGCATTTCCATGAAAACGGCAAAAAATTAAAATTCTAGAATCCTACAGATGGTCAGGAATTGATGAGAATGACATGCTTAACAATTCTGCAAAGTTTGGTTAATGTAGACCAAATAGTTTCGGAGATATGTGACCGGACCAAAGGACGGGCGGACGGGCGGACGGGCGGACGGAATGACTACTATATACCCCCGCTTACTTTGTAACGTGGGTATAATTAAAGATTAAGATTATTTATTTTTATTTTATTCATTAAAAGAGAACAAATATTCCAGGAGTGATTCAAAATGAAAATCAAAATGTCATAGCTCATTTATGTTGCTTGGGTTTTTAGGTTATGACCTATTATTTGGGGTTACAGGGTCAACAAATTTACAATTAAGAATCTCCATTGGCCAAGGAGTCTGCACACAACTTTTCAACTCTCAAGACTCTTTGGAACTTGAAAAGAAGAAGAAACAAGCAAAAAATTGAGCGTGGCTCAATAATACCCCCGACCGTATTCTCGATCCAGCTATCCTAGTAATGAAGGATGAATTGAATAGTAAAGAGTGAGAGAGTGGCAAGATTGTTAATATATATTAAATGATTCTCAGAGTTCAGAAGACGATTGTATGTTCAAACTTCTAAGGTGAATTTACTCTTAACAATTCTCATTCAAAAATGTAAACAAACCCCATCTGAACAAAAGTTCTAAACTAATTTACAAAATACCAATGGATATGAAACCAGTGTCCACCCTGGGCTCCTCAACCCCAGACATCTCCACTACACCGGTACCAATGGTTTCTAAACTTTCCATTTTCGAATGTTGTCAAGTCTGGAACCGTTTTGTGTCAAAAGATTATCATGTTACGCCGTGTAAACAATGTCTGTGTCATTTGGTGTTATAACAATCTGGAGAAGATATTTTAAGTTGAAGGACGTGTTCCTAATCATTTTCTTTGTGAATAAAACATGTTTAAAACAAAAACAGCAATCCGTATCCAACAGAATCACAATCCGGAACGCATGAAAAATCAGCCCAGTAGCAATCATTGCCCAAAACATGACACCCTTCCCAAATAAACAGCAATTATCACTTCTTGAAATACGCAAAATTCATTATCTGATTATCTGATAGGTATTTGGAAGTATTAATGAATGAGGATTTAAATGATATACGTTTCAATGTATTAGATTGTCTCTCAAAATGACAATTTATTTAAATTAGTGGTTCAAAGACAAGCATTCTAACATTAACACCAAAAACTTTGCTAAAAACTTTTAAATATCAATACCTATGCCAGCAAATATGATATTCCTATACAGTCATGTTATCATGTGAACACAAACTTGCATTTTTGCAATTAAAACAATGCAATTAACTTTGCTTTAGAGCAAAGTATGTGCTAACCCAAAACGAAATTTCCCATTAAAATCCGTTGTACTGCCCATTACAATCCGGAATCCCAGTAGCAATCACATTCCCAAAGGTGCGTATTACAGGGCGTGATTTTAGTCTTGGAAATAACATGGTTTCAATATAGACAATATTTTAAAACCAAATTTTCATATTTAAACAGATGGCTCACACAGAATAACTGTAGGATCTAAGGTAATTTTGTAAAATATTAAATCTTAACCTCTTTTAAAGCTTGCACCGTGCAAAGATATTTCTTTTAATTGTTGGTGGGAGCCTCTTTAAAGTGGTGAATGAAATGTGCAGGACACTGAAAATTTAAGTCCTTATCTTACTCATCTTCCTCAAGAAGAAATGTTAATTAAGCTTAAATGTTGTGGTGAAAGAAATCTGTTACTAATGATCCAATAAGCATAAACTAAAGATCAACTCTTTAAAGAATTATATACACAAAGAACTTAATTAAGCACCGCTTATTTTTGTAAAATGTATTCTATTTCTGTTGACATATTTTGATAAATAAGATGTATTGACCTAACCATATATAACTAGAGGAGTGTTTGCGGGACGCAAAAGCAGAGTAGCCCCGACACTGAGGGTATCGCCTTCCACTGTTCCGCCTTCTCCATATAGTCACAAGAAAATGGGCAAATTTTAAAAAAACGAATCATATCTCGATACCTTGACCTTTGAGCTTCAAGGTCACATACTCAATGATCACTTATATTTGCAAAAACAATAAAATTATGACTACAGATGTGAAACAACTGAAACATGGCCAAATATAACTATTGTCATAGGGGAAAAACTACATGTTCGAATTTGGATGTTGAAAATCAAAAATAACATTTTAGATCCCTAGTTGACATTCATACACACAAACCATTTTAATCATGAATGATAAGAGGCTAGCAGGATATTGAATTTTCAGTACATTTTTCATCAATAATTGATAAAATGCATGTAATCTTAAATTATGTGACTAAATTTGAGATTTATTGAGTTGAATTTGTTAATCAAACACCTCTCCTCCCTTTAAGATAAAACATGATCTTTTACAGTTGCCAGTTTTTTCTTTGTGAAAATTGATATTTGATAATAATTGATATTTTGAGATTTTGAAGGTTCATACTGCTTTAACAACGAACTTGTGGTATGAGGTCATTTACTAATAAGTCATCAATTCAGTCAGGAGAATTATAATTTTCACATTGCATCACAAAATATTGACTTTCATTTTCAGTTATAAGGTAACTTTGATTTTTACTCCAAAATACCAAGTTTTTTTAAAACCAGTTATCCAGAGACAGTGAATCGGAAATCGAGAGAAGTTTTCCTTTTTACACTGCTAGATGATCATTCTATCGAATACTCCTAATGGTTTGCCTTAAAATGTGTATTGTTCATTATCAGCACCGTTTATCGGTTTGAAAATGGGTGGTGCTTAATTAAGTTCTTTGTGTATACAAATAATTGCCTTCTTTTGATTACACATAAAACAAATGAACACATATATCTTACCCATGTTGTTTTTCAATCTCTTTCTTCTTTGTCAAAGTTTCTGCTGCCTCAGCCTTTCTTGCCCAATGGAGGTGATCTTCTCTTGATCTTGTAGGCCACTTGTCCAAGTCTGGTAGTCCACAATCTCTGCCATCTTTGCTCCTCATTGGCTTCGAACAATGTGAGCAACCTTGGATAGCTCCGTGACCAAGGTATCCACAGAGCTTCCGAGCAGCTGGGATATCTGCTGCTGCACACATCAGAGCCATCCTCACAGTCACAGGGTCAGACACGCCAGGAACATACATCGGAACACCATTCCACAGAGCTTTCAGTTCTGATACCAACGGATCTAGAAAAGAGGCTAGGCTTTCAGGCTCTTTAGAAAGAGGAGGCAAAAGTCCAACTAAAACACAATTCTCCTTCTTGAATCTCTCTTCCCTTGGCAGGTTAAGGAACACCAGGTATATTGCTCCCACAGACTTATCCGACCTCCTACTAAACGGTTGGTACCAATCCACATTGATCATGCACCCAAAGTCATGAGGTTTGTTCAGAAAATCTGTATTTCCAAAGTTTACAAAGTTCTTCCAAATACTACCATCATATACATCTGCATATAGATCTGGTGGCATGTCTCTGTGTCTCCATAAATTACACTTTTCAATGAAGTGGCATCTCTGTAATAGTCTCTCAAGGCTGTCAATGACACTATTGAAACAGTACACTTTCAAAGGGGAATAGGAAACTCTACCATCTTTCAATATCACTTTCTCAACAAGGGTCGTGTCACATTTAACTTTCCCTTTCGTTCGGTTTGATCGATCAGCCGATCGGCAGCTATACACTGGGTTGTCACACTTCTTTGGAAACAAGACACCACCAATGTCAAGTACAACACTGTTGAAGTCGTGAAGCGCACAGCAGTTTGGACAGACAGCATATTTTTTGAAAGTGTCGCAGTCAATACCAATAAGTTTTCGGGCAGTATGCAAAGTTTTGGGTATTATGCTGGCACACAGTTTGCAGACATTAGAAAATGGAGCCAAAACGGAAAATATCTGACTTAAAAGCACAAGCAACTTTGAGAGGCAGGAGTCACTAAGATTGTGCGCCAACTGAATTGAAATCAACGAGGAAATAATCCATGTGATGATGTTTGAACAATTGTTCTTCTCACTGTCTTGGTTAACAGCATCCTCAGTAAGGCAGTCCAGTTGTGGCACAGACTGAAGAAAAATAAACAAGAAAACAATTAAATACACTACACTGAAAGATTAATGGTTAATTCACAGTCTTCAACTCACTTCATTCTAAAAAGTCCATCTCATTACAAGGCTTAGGTGCAAGTTCATAACTAAAATAAACAGTCAGAGTCGACCATATCCCCCGCCAAGTGGGAAAAATTTGAAATACATTGACCAAGCATTGTGAAACTATTCTAAATTTTTCTTTGTTGATTTTTTTATGCTATTCAAGTCATTGTGTTAAACTGCACAAAATGATTGTCGAACATCCCATTATTTCCAAGTCTGTCCTTGAATGATATAGTAAGTTTTGTGGTTTTAACATATTTATTAAAGGAAAAACTGGATTAGCAAGCAAGCAGAGAACTGCTTATGTTAATGCTGCTCCCTATCAAATTAAATTAAAGTATATACAGATGTGACAATGACGTACACATGGGCGTAAGTTTTGTTTCTTCAGAAACTGGCAAAATAAATACACCAAAAAGTTGTATCTAATCTGAAGAAGTTGGTAATTCAAAGCCACACTGAACTAGATAAAAAGGTTAAAACCCTAAGGGCACAATGGTACATGGTGATTGTTCCACATACCAAGTAAAGGTTTTTTAACTATGATCTGGAAACAATATATAAGTTGTGTTTCCATGGAAACAGTCAAAAATGATAGTCAGAAGAAGTTGAAAACTCTAAAAGGGACAAGGTGACATGATGATTGTTCCAATTAACCTCATATTAGGCCTGAAAGATATAGAATTCAGTTCATTTCATCAGGGCTCTAGACATGTTTGCACTGTATAAATACTCAGGTCATCATAATCATTATCATTATTATTATATTATGAGTCAATCTATGGGTTACACTATCAAATTGGTTTTGAAAAGTGTGCATCTTATTTTGTTCCTCTGCAATAGTCTTCAAAATATGTTCAGCTTGTCTAACACATGAATAACAAAATTACCATTGTCTGAACCATATATTTTCATAGATTTTTATGTTACTTTAATGAATAAAAAAATTTATGTTTATGTTCAAATAGTCTATTTGACCCTCTCCCGTTGTCAGCAAAGTAGGAAAATCTATTTTGTGTCAATGTGTTCCTCCTTCAAAATATCGATTACAGAAGTATTTAGGGTTATTATTGTATTATTAGGTGCATTCTATGCGTTAGTATGCCTTAAGATTTGTTAATATTATGTATGAATTTTAATTTAGAGTTGTTACTTTTTGTGTTAACCAGTAGCCCTTATGTAACACTGCACCAAGGCTGATACCAAAAGTCTTTTAGGTCTGATGAGATTGGACAATTCATTGGGAAAATTAATTTTTCCCCTCTAATATAAACATATTTTCTTCTGATTTTTTAATTTGGACCTGGTTGTGAAAAGGTCAAGATTTTCTACCACATATAATAGTTCAAATACTAGAGTTGTGGTGATGCATCGATTTGCATCATATCGTGATATTTAATCAGGAGATACTTGTACCATGAAACAGTTTAATAGTGTCACCTGTGACACTTATTATGACTTAAATTAGGATTTTGCCTAGCTGAGCTGCCTGTACATAACATCTCTCTGGAGCAATTAAGTTGTTCTGGAGCAGAAGATGAAAATAGGCTTTTAGGGTCATGACCCCAGTAATGTATAACCCCTTATTTGGGTAAAGAGAGTCACCAAATCTATGAATTAAGGCTCCTACTAGCCAAGGTGCCTGCACACAAAGTTTATATCTCCTTCGGGGTTTAAGGCTTTTCCTCATTGGCCAAGGACCCTGCACATAAAATGGCACCTGTTTCATTGGCTGAGGCATATAGCACTAAAGCTTCTAAATGGAAGCAGAAAGGCAGAAGCAAGGAAGACTGGCAGAGCAAAACAGCTATAGGTTGTCTCATGCAGAGGCAAAAGATAACGAGCTAACTCCCTCCACCTCAAACCTCCCCCAGTCTCTATCAAAGGCAATCAACACAGGTGTGGAAGCAGCCAAGAACAATGGATACACTCATTGAAATTGCAATCATTCACTTCCTATTAAATTTACAGATACAGAATTGGGCTCAGATAAATGCTAATTACCACACCTATTCAAGTTCTAACGTCTCTCCAGGCAGATAAAACCGAAATAAAGAAGGAAAATATATTGTACCAGGACTACTAATTTTTACAGCCAGGGCTCGAAGTGACAGGTTTTTACTCTTTGAAAAGGTGAACATTTTACCTTAATTTAAGCCCAGAATGTGAAAAAAAGAAACTTTGAGCCCTGATATTCAAAACTGAACATTATGTAGTTTAGAACAGTTGAGTAAAGTGAATGACCAAATTAACACTAGTGAGTCTAAACTTTTGACAGGAAGTATAGCATCATCATCATCATTGTGTTTTGTGCTTTGGTCTTGTCTGCTTGTAATTACAGATCTTAGCTGAGTTAGCTAACTGTGTTCCTTCTTCGGCCAATCACATGAGTTCACACTGAAGACAGTTTCCTATCTCTAATTTGTTTACAGCAAGATCTTAGGAAACGGAACAATTTCCCGATGAAAAAAACCAGGGGTGATATTACGGAGAGTATCGGAACCGGTATTGAGACATAGGTGATTGAGGATAACATAATACATGCATATTTATAATCAATACTCACATTATGAGTATTTTCTGCTGTGGGCGTTCCTCTCTCAGTTTTTCTTCGTTCTATCTCTGCATCTGTAAAGTAATCCTTGAAAATAAAATACTTTTTTTCTAAAAACAACTTGTCTGATGTACTATCATTGTTTGTTTCAAGGAAGAGTTGAGCAAGGGAAAATTTGAAAGATATATACAAACAATGATTCAGCTACTGATAAGATAATCTGGTCACACAGTTAGATGTTTATCATCTGATATATAGACAAAATATTTAAAAACTATGATAATAAATAACAAATTTGAAAAAAAATAATTATAAACTAACTTAACTAAGAGTTATTGCCTATGTAGCTCATCAGAATTCTGCATTATTTACCATACAAATTTGATGACATAATTTTAACATTGACTATTTGCTGGTCAAGGTTTGCATATGAGGTGAAGCTGTGTGTAAGATATCAAGAGAATCAGGTCAACAGTTCTTGAGATATTGAGTTTCAAAGATAAATTGACGAAGTCTCTTTGTGACCTTGAAATGAAAGTCAAGGTCACGAACCCTGTTTGAAAAATTACTCTCACTGTGGTGAACCTATATGCAAAATATGAAAAGTATGTAATAGATCTTGTGTTATTCCATTTCGTACGGACATACGGACGCTACCAAATACTATATCCCCTACTTCACGCTAATCGCACGGCGGAGGATAATTAAAATCGATGTTGTATTATAATATAGAATTACATACCAAGCTGCTCGAAGCGACGCTTTCTCTTGGCATACTTCGACTCAATATCGTTCATCTTGTGGTTGTATTCTGGGTTATACACCGATTCATTCTGCAAAGATTCAAATATTGAGGTCCATTTCACAATAGCAACCAAGCAAAGACCAATTAACCTTCCAATAAATCTTATTTTTCATAAAGTTTTTTAATAGCTAGTAGGTATTTATCCAGTTTTGATGATGGTTCTTTGAGTGAAAACTAAAAACATCATAAAACATTTATCCAAACATACGAAGTTACAGTAAATGAAATTCATGACTGACACCAGGTGCTGTGCGCCTTTTGTAGTATAAAGCTTTTGGAAAAATGTTTGGATAAAAAAGAAAGATTTTAAATAATTATGTTGTATACACTAGCCTGTTGTACTGTAGTACAACAATCAAAGTGCATGACTGTCATGTTTGCAGAAACCACTGTAACATTTCAAGGTAGTAACTGTCCATTCCAATGTTACATTAAATAGAATTTTTATTATATTTTACAACTGACACAACACCATTACAGAGTTTCTGTGTCATACACCATTGTGATGTAGTAAAATCTAAAACCTTTCCATAACATTTTAAACGAAGCAATAACATATATATACAATAACACTATATTGACACCATTGGAGATCTGAATAAGTGACAAAATAATTACTTAATATATATCCTCGGGTTACCTATATTCGAATGGATTAGCATGTAGTGTTGAATATGCACTAAACATAACAAATAACAACAAATTAAATAGTTTCCATCTTTAGATCACACATTTACTGTCAAAATAATCACTGATTCCCATCGAAAGTCCTTCCCTGATTTACGGCATGGCCGCCATTATACTGTCAGTCAACCTTGGGAATTCCTCTATGACGTTACCTATTCCCGAACACCTGATTGGCCTATACGCTGGAGGGATTCCCTGGAATGTTTCTTCGAAATAGAATGACATGTGACGGTTACAACCCATGTCCAACAAAAACGAAATATGTTAACACTAAGCAGATTTCTTAAATATCTGCTCTTTTACTGATTAAAATTTCGATATTTTTCATTCAAAACAATGTCAAAATTACACATGAAACTAGTCCAGCATATAACTAGAGGCATACGCACTTGCCATGGTGTGCTTGATGTAGGCCCTTGCCGGAATACGAGTTTTTTCTAGATGAACTAACATGGAACTTTAATCCCGAGCATTTTGCGTCAGTAAACAGCGGAGTTGCTGCTTGTCGATGCGGCAGCTTTGATGACATAATATCCCTCCTTATAACGCGACACATCACAAGCAAAATTTGCTGTTCGGAAATTGGGGTCGTTCGAATATAGGTAACTGGACGATACATATTGTTGACATTTTAAGAGACCTGTGTCAATTTTTACTAATAATTTGGGTGTCACCTATTTTCATGGTATTTGTCTTAGGTCAAATTACGACCACATAACACCTTTAGAAGTACTATATTTTACTGATTTTCAAACCTATGAAGCTATTGTTAATTACGTTCAAACTAAAATTTGCTACATGTTCAATTTTTTAAAATGTTCAGTAAGTTCTCACATAGACACAAATATTAGCATTGAAAGTAACCATTTAGAACTGCTAAATGAAAATAATATTCAGGCTACAAAGTGTTTACAGAAAACTTCATTGCTTTTTTTGGAACAGAAATAACATCAAAAAAACTTGCTGAAATACGATCAGCTAGAAACTTTGCCATGAGAGATTTTGGAAAAAAATCGTTAATAAATAATTCCAAAAAGTTCAGTAGAGAAACGCATGAAATAACAAAATAGTTTAATCACTGAATCACTGATTTGCTGCTTTGAACCATGCAGAACAACTGATCAACAAAATAACTGCTAACTGATAGGGACCAATGAATGGAGAGTGAGAAATTATGCAATTTGTAAATACCACGAAAATAGGTTACACATGAAAATAGGTAACTTGAGGGTTACACACAGGGGCACGTCACGAGTAAATTTCTAAAAAAAAAAACCTGGTTCTTAATAAATTGACAATTTATTAAGAACCAGGTTTTTTTTTTTTTAGAAATTTACTCGTGACGTGCCCCTGTGGTTACAGTAAGAATCTGAAAGTAAGTTACTCACCCGAAAGATATTAGTTTCAGCCACTCTTGTCCAAGCTTATCTACTTCAGACGCTCAGTCGATTATCAGCCTGTCTAAAGATTAACTCAAACAAGTTTAACTCAACTCGATTTTCGCAGGAAGTAGCTCGTTTGCTAGAACTCTGTGTCAGCGCATGAGCGTTACGAATGGTCCCAGGTAATGAATGGAGCCTGCTTTTATGCAATCGAAAATATTCGGGCGTTTCCGTTTTTTTCCGATTACTGCCGAAGAAAACGACTCGCTGAGGCTTTAGATCTCGATAAATTCAAGGATTTTTATGACAGATGTGATGTAATTCCTTGATCAATCTGTAATACGACTTGGTTGGCAATGTTGTCAAAAAAGAACATTTTAACTTAATATAGATTAGGAATATGTAAAATGCAATTTGTATGGCAGCGTTTGTGAATGTTGATATATCAACGAATATGAATCTATGTTAGTTAATTAAATTTCCTGAGTGAAGCATGTACATTTCGATGTCAGTTTCTTTTAACATGACAAATGCGATTATTTTTGTTATTTTTCAAAGTGAAGGAGTGAATTTTGCGTGTTTGATATTAATCTTCTCACTAGTATTTCTGGATTGATAGCAAGTAGAATTTAAATTGAATCGGAACGCATAGTTTGGGAATTTAACAAGAAACTAGACACTCTATTAAATTGATATCGTTATTAAATAACTACTATATATGTACAGTGGTTGTACTATTTTCTTCTGTATATAAAAATTAATACAATGTAACCAATGTCATACGTCACAGGAATATTAAATGCCTGATAAGATAAGGAAGTTATTTTCGACATGAATAACCGCCGTGTTAAAACTACAATCATCAACCTCTTTTCTTATTGTTATTTATTAACAAAATTAATTATCTTAATGAACCTATAAGAGTTTCTATTTAGATTGATTTATTCACTGAAGCAGGGCATCAGTTATGCCATAAAGCACTTTCCACATAATCAACAGATCATTTTACGAAACAAGATAATGGCAAATATACGAGAGATGAATTGCAGAAATTAAACGGGTACTTCATACACGAAAAGAAGCTGACTAATAGGGGGAATATGTAATAATGTCAATGCTCTGACCTCAATATATGTAAAACTACAATACATAATATTTATTTATGGTTTAATTAATCATAACACTTTTTTCGTTCCGTGATTTTAAAAAATGGAATCTGTGTTTTCCATTGACTTGGATCTTTTGATCGCCAAACATGATTGTGTTAAGATATAATTCTGCTTTTGAATTTTGAAAGCCCACTTTTTAATTAGCGTGTGCAATATAAGCTTTCTTTTCCAAAAGAAAATATTTGGGGGTTTTACATAGTTAATTTGGATAATTTTGATTTAAAGGATGATCAAGAAAAAAGGAAAGAGTATTGTTTTTATCCAGATTGGATACTAAGTTTTGGCATCATTTGAGTGTTGAAAAGTATGCCTGTCATTTTTTAAAACAATGTCCCTTAGGCCTATTATTAGGAATATTTGACCCGGGAGTAGGTCTATTATTAGGAATATTTGACCCGGGAGTAGGTCTATTATTAGGAATATTTGACCCGGGACGGCCGGGAGTAGGTCAAAGTGAAATAAAAAACAATCAAATGGTTGGAAACCGCTCCAAAACTTAATGTATCTTCATATGGTTTATGGAAATATTATACGATATTATTTATATATATTGATAACAAACATTATAGTGATAAGAAAACCATATCAATTGTGCAAGCTAGCAGGCTATTAGCATATTTCATTGCATGTCGGTGAAGCATTTCCTTTACTTACTCTGGTATGTGTGTTTTTTTATTAACAAACGTGTCGATATTTGGAAAGAATTAAATTACAACACATTTCTCCTCGCTACACACATTTCTCCCCCCCCCCCCACCCCCCATCTGACCCGTTGCAAGAGAGCTGTCTTTGATCCGGATGGTTAGCGTGTTTACCCGTCTGGAACATGTGTAACCGCCTGTGACAATACACGCGCGTGCAGGTGTTTTATTGGACCTTTAAGTTAATTAGTTTGTGTGCGGGGCGGTAAAAACACAACAGGTATTTATGATGGGTAGGGCGGGACTGTTTGATGATTTTTAATTAAAGTGATCACAAATAGACACGTTGAATTTTACAACCTTTACTTATACTTATATGTAACAAATACACACGCCAGGTTATGCTCGCTGGAGTTGCCCGACAATTAAAGCAGCTAATAAATTTTCTATAATAAAAAACTACTTTCAAAGTCTAGAATATACTTTTACATGCGTATACAATTTATATAATTTGATATTAAACACAATTGTTGAAACACTCACAGTTAACTTCAATCAGAATTATATTTGCTAATTGGACAATAAAATCAAAACACTGATGTTTGTTTAAAATATTTATATTAAGTGAAAAAAGTTTATTTCATTATTTCTTTAAATAACCATACATCAATATTGTTGCAGAAGTTCCAGCTTTCTAAAAAGAAGACAAAACTTAAAGAACTTTTCATTGACTTCAGAAAAAAACGACTATAACACTTGTTATCATTAATGGGGATACAATTGAAATTATATCCTGCTACAAGTAATAAGACACAATAATTGACGGCAAATTAACCTTCTCACTACATGATGATTGTATTAGAAGTGTCAAGCTGCTCTTTACTTTCGTCAGAAACTGAGATCTTTTGATGTTGACCATTGAAGTTTTGATTCGTTTTTCGATTTCAACATCTATTCATGGTTTTGCAATTTTTTCTTTGAATGATAAATGTAGACTGACATAAGACATAGGTACTGGGGAGACAATTTTATGACATTGAAGTAGTATTTTCTGTTTGTCTCGTGCGCCTCATCAGGCAAACCGAACCACCTGAATAGTTTCTACGAACTGCTCCCTTCCCGGTTCGGAAGATGTTATCGAACTAAATTCATATCTATCTACCTTGTGATCTTTGTTTATTTAAATTGTGTACATTTCAATCTTTTATCTGTATATTTATGTAATATTTGTGCTCAATTCATGGAAACAAAGAAAAATAATTTATTTAAGTGTCAAGCGATACAAGTATAACAGACAGTATTGAGTATAATAAAACATCGCCCGGCCAAAGTGACACTATTTGACACTAATTTGCTAAAATGTATACAAGTATAAAAGCACTCTATGGTGCTAAATATTATTGCATACACAATATGGTTTGTGTGTTAAAATAAATATGAAATACGTATTTATGAGGTATTTTGTGAGAGTCTTAATCTAAACATATTTGTTGTTAATGTCGCAACTGATTAATTTAGTTTATGATGATTCATTATAAAGACGAGTTGATCATCGTTCGCCGACAAATTGGGAAACTTTTGATCTATAGACGAGGAGTAATTCCAAAGAGGATTTCTAATATCTGATTATAAAGTGCAAGTTAGGAAATGAACCTCGTCTTCAATAACATTAGAGTTACAACATTTTTGTAAAACGACCAGTTTCGATTTCTAAGGGGAGGGTGCCGCTTCTTAATTTAGCTAAATAGCCACGGATTACTCTATCATTAACAAATTGAACATAATCTGAAGTACAAAAATTACTCTTAAAACTACGATATGTCCTTAACTTATTACCATTGACTTGCCCTCTATCATATCTGTAGACGCGGCTACAAGCATGATTCTTTATCTTCATTATCTATCTATTATTCTGTATCGAGCTATAGCTACTGGAGCGGCCAAACTATCTCGATTTTCACAGATACCATAAATATTTTTCATAGTTTTTTAAGATTCAAAAACTATCTCAGAGTTCGGGGATATTAAAACGCATATGCTCTGAATTTCAGGCAACAATTCATGATGACTGACTTTAAATATGTAAATATTTACTGATTGATTACGATCTTCGCGGCCCACGCCGAATAATAACGATGATTTCCGAATGGAGCTATTTGCACGTCGGATGAAACCGAACATTTCCGAATGTCACCCGATAACTGTTAACCCATGATTCCATTGCAATACACAAGGTGGCTCAAAGTACATAAGGGGGTTATTTCAAGATTCAATATGACAACTGAAGTGTGCCTGCAGCTTACTACAAGTCTACGACAATGGAGAATATCATCAGATTCGAGAGGATCGAACAGCTCCTCAGTAATACGCATTCGATGGTTAAGGATCTTCAAGATAAGATGACACCAGCATCTCGACCTTCGACTTCCGGATCCACAGTGTTTGACAAAACCCTTGTCAAATACGCCAGAGTAAGTAACTTTAGCACTAACTCCTGCATGATTTCAATGAGATTGACACAGTGGCCAGGGATAAATGTCTACCTGCGAGTCCGGCTTTAAAAATCACCCACACCCTTTAAAAAGACCTCACATAGCGAGTCCGTGAGATGCATTACATTTCTAAAGTTACAAGGATAAACTACTGTACTGTTAGTGTTTATGACAATAAGATTGTGTACTACAGCCACACATCAATGTGGTAAACTGTATTTAAAAAACAGCATCTATTTGGGTTGATGTTAGATCATATGACAAATGAAACTAGCGAGTATGTAAGAATTCTCACAGTACATACACTGCTTACTGCTTTTTTATTTATAACTTGAAAATAGAATATAGTATCTATATTTGGCTGACATTTGGCGCGGTAAATATTTGATATGGAATTTGATATTTTGGCACATGATGGCCACTCTAATCAAAGTTCATATTTTAAAGACACATACATAACTGTTTTTCAAAATGTATTTTTAATTTTTAATAATCAAACTTAGTCCTGGAAGTTGCACACTAGAAAAAAATAATATCATTTGGATTGCTTGTAACAATTTTCTGAAAATTTGAAAAACCATGGTATGTGTAAATTTGCAGTATGTACCATAATCCATGGTATAGTGTTAAAACCACCCTTCTCTGTGTGTAAATATGAAGATGACAAGCCTTGTTTTATTTTCAGGATGCTATCAAGGATATGCTGAAAGTTCTTAGCAAGCGTCAGGAGCCAATGATACTAAGCTATGAAACGTAAGTTACCCAACATAAAATGGTGACGTTTATAGTTGAACTGAAAAGCAAGTATATCCCCGATATTACAATATCCCGTGATGAGATCTTCCATCAAGGGTTATACAAATTTTATTAATAGTATTTGCTTAGTGGGAGACATGAAGCTTTTAGCTCCATCAGTTATTCCGTTCTTCCAAAATGTGTTTCCATTCAATATTCTTTCCACAAAACTTTGTATGTGGTTAGACATAGGGATGGAGTGGTGCCTACTTAGGCTATTCTTATTTATATTTTTTATGAACTTGGGTGTAGACTTCTTTTCTTGACCATTTCCAAAACATTATGCAGTATCAATTTTCAAAACTTGATATGTGTTTAGACCTTTTGGTGAAGTG
Organism: Steromphala cineraria; assembly: GCA_916613615.1. Lineage (NCBI taxonomy): Eukaryota > Metazoa > Mollusca > Gastropoda > Trochida > Trochidae > Steromphala > Steromphala cineraria. The sequence goes on from OU744733.1 coordinate 12,093,341, forward strand.
ATAATAAGATTCTCCATAAACAATAATAGTTTCATTATCAAAATCATTAATATTTTCAATATTATAAGTGGTGGATTGGTGCTTTTGGTACTTTGGTAACTTGGTTATTCTGATTAATATTTTTCTGGTTTCTATGATCAAACTCTGAGTAACTATTATATTTGTTAAAATGTGACTTTTGCAAGATTTAACCAGTTTCTCCATTTTAGACCTGGTTTCAAAACAACTTGAATAACAGATTCAGCTTGCATTATGCCAATTTACAGCATATTGACATTTTGTTTTAATTGCAATGAATGTCTCTAGACTTTCAATGTGTGTTATGGTAACTTGAGTGATTTTGATTACAGGTATGCAGATGTTATAGCAAAGCGTGATGTTGTTGTCAGCGAGATCAAGATGAACAAGGCTGATCGACTCTGGGCTACAGAAGACATTCTGAATGGTAATTGTATACATTATGATATAATTGAAATTAAACTACATTGACGGGCAAAAGAGAGTATATCACTCAGTTGTATTTATCATATGTATAATATTCAAAGTCAAATATCTCAATTTTTTGGTCGTTTTCAAAAACTGACTAGTTTGGAATACTCTAATTTAGTCAAAGAATACCTCAAGCGGTTTAAAAAAAAATATTAAAATTAAAATTGAAATACACCCAAATTAATTTTGATGATACGCAACTATTTATCGACAAATAACACATACTCTGTATGAAAATCAATAAATGTGCCTCGTCCTGCACACATTTACAAAATTTTGAACATGGTAATTTCATTTCTTACCCCCGTATACTTTAAGTAATTACATTTAAGTTAAAAAATAAAACTGTCATTCAAACTACTGCCAAAAGGTATTATTGTATCTTGCCACAACCACATGCATCTAATTTCTTTAAAATATTGAATGAATGAAAAACAAGTGAGTGTTATACTTTCTTTTGCCCGTCAGTGTATTAAAGATAGACAGAATTGCCAAGTCTAATGTAAGCACAGTTAAACATAGGAACTTTTTTATAAGCTTTATTTGTACAAAATCATTGACAAACATATGATACATAGAGGATATCTGTCTTTTTTTACTAGTACCATGTTTATCTCATCGAGTGAGGTATATAGTTATATATTCACAAGTGGCGTGATAAACATTGAATTTGTCAAGAATTGAAAGATATTTTATTTATTATATGATGCAAACCCTGACGAAAAGCCAAAACAATGTAATTTTCATATTGAGCTATGGCTGTGAAGAGCCCGTCGCCACAGAAACAAATTGATGTCATAAGAGAATATGTTACTTCAGATAATTTTTTCATGACATCCAAGTTTTTGAATGGCGTCACACGAGTGGTGATAATCTTTATCACCACTGTAGCCGAATAGAGGGTTTGTTTCACTGTATCTCACTCTCACCTCCCTACTGATTGATTTGGAAGATACAGTTCAGAATCATTGTGTGACAATGCTAAATGGTATCAAATGAAGGTTTTCTTTTTTGTTGGAGACCTCTACAATTTGCAATATAACATATACAATATAAATCGTTTTAAAGCGAGTTATTCAGTGAATATTTTCATATAATATTAAATTAGAAACCTTCACTGTGCAAATTACATCTATAACACTGTTTGACACAAGGTCTTTTTCACTTGGACTGTAGAAATCTTTTTACCTCCAGCAGTTGTTTACCCACAGCACTGAACTGTATTATTAATTTTTTCAGAGGCTTTCCGTCAGGTGTGGTCTAACCAACGTGACGACTTCAACCGTGAGTTGAGTGGAAAAAAAGCAAACCATAGAGCCAGCAACAGAAGAAACAGGAGGAGGATAAAGGTAGATTAGGAATAAGCTTTATGTGGATTCATATTGCTTGTTCATTGGATATTTTTAAAACCGATCACATTGAAGTCTTATAGGAATAGTACTTAACTTATTTGTTCACTTGCATTGCCTTTGGAAGAGATTTACATGGAGATGTTAAATGGAGGAATTATATCAACATAAATTATGAATAATCTATCAACATAACAAAGTGACAAAGAAATTCAGATACATTTATCACTTGATATTAAGCCTGATGAGCTACAAAATGGAATTAAGTAAATCAAGTAATCAACCATATTTCTTCCAAGCCCATGTTTTGTAACATATATGATTTTTCTGTGTGATTGTTATACTGAGGTAACGTGAGACATGTTGAGTTGGTATGAATGAAATAGAGAATACTAAACGACGTCCCGTTTGATAACATGTCTATTAAATGAGTGCGTGGTTTGGTATTTAACGAGCGAAAGCGAGTTGAATACCGACACCATTCACGAGTTTAATAAACATGTTATAACAGGACGGAGTTTAGTATTTTATTTATTACTCACAGCTTTTAATGAAGCTAAATTGCAAGAAAATCGCTGTCAATGACGCTCACTTGCAAATTGGCCACCCGCCATTGTAGTCGCGCCGCTAACATTGTGACGTCAAATAAAACCGACTATGACGTCAAGCGTTGATTATGACGTGACTGCCGCACGCGGTGGTAACACACATGTGTGTTACCAACATATTGTTATCTTATGAGTGATCTCACCACGGTTGAGTAAGACGTTATCCACCTTACAAATATGCTTAGATGTGTTCTTTATGTTACAGAAAATGAACAAGAGAATTGCCGGAGTGGAGAAATCCAGGAAGCCTGCGGACTGGAAGGCCAGGGCCAAGGTTGCACTGACGAGGGAATGCACATCACCAGATGTAACAGATGACGAGAGCGGTGGAAGGTACGTGATGCCTTTCGTCTGGGAATCACAACTCTTGAGGGAGGTCAAGGAGCACCTGGACCAAGTGGGAGGAGCACAGGGCAGGGAGGACCATCCAACACAGTACTCCACGACGATGCCCAGTCGCAAGGTTCCAGCTTGGGCAATAAGAGGAAACTTCAATGAAATAACAGGTACTTACTTTGTTTTTGCTGATGAATTACACTGTTCAACTTCATGTATGTTTACCATCCAAATTCTGCATTCTACAGGAACTATCTAATCAGTTTTCATTGTTTTTGATAGCACTAAAATGATTGCTGGAATTCTCATTTCCTATAGTGTGTTTGACATACAACTATTTAGATGAATATCATTATCTAACTAAAGAAACACATAAGTATTAAATTCATCATGTTCCTATACTCTGACAAGTGGGTGCCTGTTCTTTGCGTAACCTTAATAGGGAGAGAACTCTAATTCCAGCAAATGAAGTATTTATATTCATGGTTTTATTTTGAATTCTGTTTTAGCTGACATGATGACATCAGCTTCGGCATCTTCCACTTCAACATCATCACCATCATCGTGCCTTTCAACTCGTTCACCATCATCACCATCATCGTGCCTTTCGACCCTTTCACCATCATCACCATCATCGTGCCTTTCGACCCTTTCACCATCATCACCAGATATCTCCTTTTCACCCTCATCTGTACCCCAGTCAACACCATGCTCCAGACAAGAAAAACAAAGACCAGTGTAACATCCCTACTCACCAGGAGATTGGAAGGAGGTTCTTGTAGAACAATGAAGCAATAATGATGACAATAATAATCATATTAAACAAATATGAAATGATTAATGCTTAATTTAGCAGAATATTATTCATTCAGCATGATGTACAGTCGCCTTTCATATATCTTCATGTTCCCTTGTAATTTATTAATATGTTCATCCTTATTCTACTACAACTAGTACACAAACTTGTTAAGTTGGCAATTTTCATTTGAACTTATGAAATTTTTGTACAGTTTCCATATTATTGTATTTATTGCTAATTTATTTATGTCTTTTTTAATCTTTAATGTTGTATGATAAAATAAATAATTGTTGGTTGATTTATTCTTGTTCATTATTGTAACAGACCACTTCATGATTTCCGGCATTGTATCTCTGTATTCCTACCTACCGATTTTCCGATAACAAATCCGGTGGTTTCCGACCGGATCTGAGATATGCCCGGTTTCCGCCACCGGATCCCATTATTCTAATCTATTCAATTTCCGGTACGGGATCCGGTGGTATCAGGCCGGATCTCAGATATGCCTAGGTTTCCGCCACCGGATTCCATTATCCTGACCTGCTTAATTTCCGGGTCGAGATACGGTGGTGTCCGGCCGGATCTGAGATATGCCTGGTTTCCGCCGCCGGAAACCTTTATTCTTTAAAAGTTGGGATCCGGTGGTATCTGCCGGTTTCCGATCCCCTAAGAAACCACCCCTTTTAGTCCTGTGTTGTTGTTCGAAATGTTCTCAGCTACATTTTGATATACCACAACCCTACTTTTGGTGACTTAGATGACTTGGAATTCTTGCGCGTTGAGGGTTACGGGGCTTGAATAAGTGCGATTACGCCCAAATTAGCGAAAACCGGCACTTTTTTGGTCTTCGGAAATGGATAAAAGTTCTTCGTGATGGTCCCAGGAGCAATTAGATGGGTCACAACCCTATTTTTGCAACTTTGAAAATTTTAGTGGGTAAGAGTTATGCCCCTTGATTAAGCGATTTCATCAAATATTGGGAAAACCGTCGCTATTTTTGGAATTTTTGGACCAACTTTTGTTGTTCGAAATGTTCTCAGCTACATTTTGATATACCACAACCCTACTTTTGGTGACTTAGATGACTTGGAATTCTTGCGCGTTGAGGGTTACGGGGCTTGAATAAGTGCGATTACGCCCAAATTAGCGAAAACCGGCACTTTTTTGGTCTTCGGAAATGGATAAAAGTTCTTCGTGATGGTCCCAGGAGCAATTAGATGGGTCACAACCCTATTTTTGCAACTTTGAAAATTTTAGTGGGTAAGAGTTATGCCCCTTGATTAAGCGATTTCATCAAATATTGGGAAAACCGTCGCTTTTTTGGAATTTTTGGACCAACTTTTGTTGTTCGAAATGTTCTCAGCTACATTTTGATATACCACAACCCTACTTTTGGTGACTTAGATGACTTGGAATTCTTGCGCGTTGAGGGTTACGGGGCTTGAATAAGTGCGATTACGCCCAAATTAGCGAAAACCGGCACTTTTTTGGTCTTCGGAAATGGATAAAAGTTCTTCGTGATGGTCCCAGGAGCAATTAGATGGGTCACAACCCTATTTTTGCAACTTTGAAAATTTTAGTGGGTAAGAGTTATGCCCCTTGATTAAGCGATTTCATCAAATATTGGGAAAACCGTCGCTTTTTTGGAATTTTTGGACCAACTTTTGTTTGTTCGAAATGTTCTCAGCTACATTTTGATATACCACAACCCTACTTTTGGTGACTTAGATGACTTGGAATTCTTGCGCGTTGAGGGTTACGGGGCTTGAATAAGTGCGATTACGCCCAAATTAGCGAAAACCGGCACTTTTTTGGTCTTCGGAAATGGATAAAAGTTCTTCGTGATGGTCCCCAGGAGCAATTAGATGGGTCACAACCCTATTTTTGCAACTTTGAAAATTTTAGTGGGTAAGAGTTATGCCCCTTGATTAAGCGATTTCATCAAATATTGGGAAAACCGTCGCTATTTTTGGAATTTTGGACCAACTTTTGTTGTTCGAAATGTTCTCAGCTACATTTTGATATACCACAACCCTACTTTTGGTGACTTAGATGACTTGGAAATTCTTGCGCGTTGAGGGTTACGGGGCTTGAATAAGTGCGATTACGCCCAAAATTAGCGAAAACCGGCACTTTTTTGGTCTTCGGAAATGGATAAAAGTTCTTCGTGATGGTCCCAGGGAGCAATTAGATGGGTCACAACCCTATTTTTGCAACTTTGAAAATTTTAGTGGGTAAGAGTTATGCCCCTTGATTAAGCGATTTCATCAAATATTGGGAAAACCGTCGCTTTTTTGGAATTTTGGACCAACTTTTGTTGTTCGAAATGTTCTCAGCTACATTTTGATATACCACAACCCTACTTTTGGTGACTTAGATGACTTGGAATTCTTGCGCGTTGAGGGTTACGGGGCTTGAATAAGTGCGATTACGCCCAAATTAGCGAAAACCGGCACTTTTTTGGTCTTCGGAAATGGATAAAAGTTCTTCGTGATGGTCCCAGGAGCAATTAGATGGGTCCACAACCCTATTTTTGCAACTTTGAAAATTTTAGTGGGTAAGAGTTATGCCCCTTGATTAAGCGATTTCATCAAATATTGGGAAAACCGTCGCTTTTTTGGAATTTTTGGACCAACTTTTGTTGTTCGAAATGTTCTCAGCTACATTTTGATATACCACAACCCTACTTTTGGTGACTTAGATGACTTGGAAGTTCTTGCGCGTTGAGGGTTACGGGGCTTGAATAAGTGCGATTACGCCCAAATTAGCGAAAACCGGCACTTTTTTGGTCTTCGGAAATGGATAAAAGTTCTTCGTGATGGTCCCAGGAGCAATTAGATGGGTCACAACCCTATTTTTGCAACTTTGAAAATTTTAGTGGGTAAGAGTTATGCCCCTTGATTAAGCGATTTCATCAAATATTGGGAAAACCGTCGCTTTTTTGGAATTTTTGGACCAACTTTTGTTGTTCGAAATGTTCTCAGCTACATTTTGATATACCACAACCCTACTTTTGGTGACTTAGATGACTTGGAATTCTTGCGCGTTGAGGGTTACGGGGCTTGAATAAGTGCGATTACGCCCAAATTAGCGAAAACCGGCACTTTTTTGGTCTTCGGAAATGGATAAAAGTTCTTCGTGATGGTCCCAGGAGCAATTAGATGGGTCACAACCCTATTTTTGCAACTTTGAAAATTTTAGTGGGTAAGAGTTATGCCCCTTGATTAAGCGATTTCATCAAATATTGGGAAAACCGTCGCTTTTTTGGAATTTTTGGACCAACTTTTGTTGTTCGAAATGTTCTCAGCTACATTTTGATATACCACAACCCTACTTTTGGTGACTTAGATGACTTGGAATTCTTGCGCGTTGAGGGTTACGGGGCTTGAATAAGTGCGATTACGCCCAAATTAGCGAAAACCGGCACTTTTTTGGTCTTCGGAAATGGATAAAAGTTCTTCGTGATGGTCCCAGGAGCAATTAGATGGGTCACAACCCTATTTTTGCAACTTTGAAAATTTTAGTGGGTAAGAGTTATGCCCCTTGATTAAGCGATTTCATCAAATATTGGGAAAACCGTCGCTTTTTTGGAATTTTTGGACCAACTTTTGTTGTTCGAAATGTTCTCAGCTACATTTTGATATACCACAACCCTACTTTTGGTGACTTAGATGACTTGGAATTCTTGCGCGTTGAGGGTTACGGGGCTTGAATAAGTGCGATTACGCCCAAATTAGCGAAAACCGGCACTTTTTTGGTCTTCGGAAATGGATAAAAGTTCTTCGTGATGGTCCCAGGAGCAATTAGATGGGTCACAACCCTATTTTTGCAACTTTGAAAATTTTAGTGGGTAAGAGTTATGCCCCTTGATTAAGCGATTTCATCAAATATTGGGAAAACCGTCGCTTTTTTGGAATTTTTGGACCAACTTTTGTTGTTCGAAATGTTCTCAGCTACATTTTGATATACCACAACCCTACTTTTGGTGACTTAGATGACTTGGAATTCTTGCGCGTTGAGGGTTACGGGGCTTGAATAAGTGCGATTACGCCCAAATTAGCGAAAACCGGCACTTTTTTGGTCTTCGGAAATGGATAAAAGTTCTTCGTGATGGTCCCAGGAGCAATTAGATGGGTCACAACCCTATTTTTGCAACTTTGAAAATTTTAGTGGGTAAGAGTTATGCCCCTTGATTAAGCGATTTCATCAAATATTGGGAAAACCGTCGCTTTTTTGGAATTTTTGGACCAACTTTTGTTGTTCGAAATGTTCTCAGCTACATTTTGATATACCACAACCCTACTTTTGGTGACTTAGATGACTTGGAATTCTTGCGCGTTGAGGGTTACGGGGCTTGAATAAGTGCGATTACGCCCAAATTAGCGAAAACCGGCACTTTTTTGGTCTTCGGAAATGGATAAAAGTTCTTCGTGATGGTCCCAGGAGCAATTAGATGGGTCACAACCCTATTTTTGCAACTTTGAAAATTTTAGTGGGTAAGAGTTATGCCCCTTGATTAAGCGATTTCATCAAATATTGGGAAAACCGTCGCTTTTTTGGAATTTTTGGACCAACTTTTGTTGTTCGAAATGTTCTCAGCTACATTTTGATATACCACAACCCTACTTTTGGTGACTTAGATGACTTGGAATTCTTGCGCGTTGAGGGTTACGGGGCTTGAATAAGTGCGATTACGCCCAAATTAGCGAAAACCGGCACTTTTTTGGTCTTCGGAAATGGATAAAAGTTCTTCGTGATGGTCCCAGGAGCAATTAGATGGGTCACAACCCTATTTTTGCAACTTTGAAAATTTTAGTGGGTAAGAGTTATGCCCCTTGATTAAGCGATTTCATCAAATATTGGGAAAACCGTCGCTTTTTTGGAATTTTTGGACCAACTTTTGTTGTTCGAAATGTTCTCAGCTACATTTTGATATACCACAACCCTACTTTTGGTGACTTAGATGACTTGGAATTCTTGCGCGTTGAGGGTTACGGGGCTTGAATAAGTGCGATTACGCCCAAATTAGCGAAAACCGGCACTTTTTTGGTCTTCGGAAATGGATAAAAGTTCTTCGTGATGGTCCCAGGAGCAATTAGATGGGTCACAACCCTATTTTTGCAACTTTGAAAATTTTAGTGGGTAAGAGTTATGCCCCTTGATTAAGCGATTTCATCAAATATTGGGAAAACCGTCGCTTTTTTGGAATTTTTGGACCAACTTTTGTTGTTCGAAATGTTCTCAGCTACATTTTGATATACCACAACCCTACTTTTGGTGACTTAGATGACTTGGAATTCTTGCGCGTTGAGGGTTACGGGGCTTGAATAAGTGCGATTACGCCCAAATTAGCGAAAACCGGCACTTTTTTGGTCTTCGGAAATGGATAAAAGTTCTTCGTGATGGTCCCAGGAGCAATTAGATGGGTCACAACCCTATTTTTGCAACTTTGAAAATTTTAGTGGGTAAGAGTTATGCCCCTTGATTAAGCGATTTCATCAAATATTGGGAAAACCGTCGCTTTTTTGGAATTTTTGGACCAACTTTTGTTGTTCGAAATGTTCTCAGCTACATTTTGATATACCACAACCCTACTTTTGGTGACTTAGATGACTTGGAATTCTTGCGCGTTGAGGGTTACGGGGCTTGAATAAGTGCGATTACGCCCAAATTAGCGAAAACCGGCACTTTTTTGGTCTTCGGAAATGGATAAAAGTTCTTCGTGATGGTCCCAGGAGCAATTAGATGGGTCACAACCCTATTTTTGCAACTTTGAAAATTTTAGTGGGTAAGAGTTATGCCCCTTGATTAAGCGATTTCATCAAATATTGGGAAAACCGTCGCTTTTTTGGAATTTTTGGACCAACTTTTGTTGTTCGAAATGTTCTCAGCTACATTTTGATATACCACAACCCTACTTTTGGTGACTTAGATGACTTGGAATTCTTGCGCGTTGAGGGTTACGGGGCTTGAATAAGTGCGATTACGCCCAAATTAGCGAAAACCGGCACTTTTTTGGTCTTCGGAAATGGATAAAAGTTCTTCGTGATGGTCCCAGGAGCAATTAGATGGGTCACAACCCTATTTTTGCAACTTTGAAAATTTTAGTGGGTAAGAGTTATGCCCCTTGATTAAGCGATTTCATCAAATATTGGGAAAACCGTCGCTTTTTTGGAATTTTTGGACCAACTTTTGTTGTTCGAAATGTTCTCAGCTACATTTTGATATACCACAACCCTACTTTTGGTGACTTAGATGACTTGGAATTCTTGCGCGTTGAGGGTTACGGGGCTTGAATAAGTGCGATTACGCCCAAATTAGCGAAAACCGGCACTTTTTTGGTCTTCGGAAATGGATAAAAGTTCTTCGTGATGGTCCCAGGAGCAATTAGATGGGTCACAACCCTATTTTTGCAACTTTGAAAATTTTAGTGGGTAAGAGTTATGCCCCTTGATTAAGCGATTTCATCAAATATTGGGAAAACCGTCGCTTTTTTGGAATTTTTGGACCAACTTTTGTTGTTCGAAATGTTCTCAGCTACATTTTGATATACCACAACCCTACTTTTGGTGACTTAGATGACTTGGAATTCTTGCGCGTTGAGGGTTACGGGGCTTGAATAAGTGCGATTACGCCCAAATTAGCGAAAACCGGCACTTTTTTGGTCTTCGGAAATGGATAAAAGTTCTTCGTGATGGTCCCAGGAGCAATTAGATGGGTCACAACCCTATTTTTGCAACTTTGAAAATTTTAGTGGGTAAGAGTTATGCCCCTTGATTAAGCGATTTCATCAAATATTGGGAAAACCGTCGCTTTTTTGGAATTTTTGGACCAACTTTTGTTGTTCGAAATGTTCTCAGCTACATTTTGATATACCACAACCCTACTTTTGGTGACTTAGATGACTTGGAATTCTTGCGCGTTGAGGGTTACGGGGCTTGAATAAGTGCGATTACGCCCAAATTAGCGAAAACCGGCACTTTTTTGGTCTTCGGAAATGGATAAAAGTTCTTCGTGATGGTCCCAGGAGCAATTAGATGGGTCACAACCCTATTTTTGCAACTTTGAAAATTTTAGTGGGTAAGAGTTATGCCCCTTGATTAAGCGATTTCATCAAATATTGGGAAAACCGTCGCTTTTTTGGAATTTTTGGACCAACTTTTGTTGTTCGAAATGTTCTCAGCTACATTTTGATATACCACAACCCTACTTTTGGTGACTTAGATGACTTGGAATTCTTGCGCGTTGAGGGTTACGGGGCTTGAATAAGTGCGATTACGCCCAAATTAGCGAAAACCGGCACTTTTTTGGTCTTCGGAAATGGATAAAAGTTCTTCGTGATGGTCCCAGGAGCAATTAGATGGGTCACAACCCTATTTTTGCAACTTTGAAAATTTTAGTGGGTAAGAGTTATGCCCCTTGATTAAGCGATTTCATCAAATATTGGGAAAACCGTCGCTTTTTTGGAATTTTTGGACCAACTTTTGTTGTTCGAAATGTTCTCAGCTACATTTTGATATACCACAACCCTACTTTTGGTGACTTAGATGACTTGGAATTCTTGCGCGTTGAGGGTTACGGGGCTTGAATAAGTGCGATTACGCCCAAATTAGCGAAAACCGGCACTTTTTTGGTCTTCGGAAATGGATAAAAGTTCTTCGTGATGGTCCCAGGAGCAATTAGATGGGTCACAACCCTATTTTTGCAACTTTGAAAATTTTAGTGGGTAAGAGTTATGCCCCTTGATTAAGCGATTTCATCAAATATTGGGAAAACCGTCGCTTTTTTGGAATTTTTGGACCAACTTTTGTTGTTCGAAATGTTCTCAGCTACATTTTGATATACCACAACCCTACTTTTGGTGACTTAGATGACTTGGAATTCTTGCGCGTTGAGGGTTACGGGGCTTGAATAAGTGCGATTACGCCCAAATTAGCGAAAACCGGCACTTTTTTGGTCTTCGGAAATGGAAAAAAGTTCTTCGTGATGGTCCCAGGAGCAATTAGATGGGTCACAACCCTATTTTTGCAACTTTGAAAATTTTAGTGGGTAAGAGTTATGCCCCTTGATTAAGCGATTTCATCAAATATTGGGAAAACCGTCGCTTTTTTGGAATTTTTGGACCAACTTTTGTTGTTCGAAATGTTCTCAGCTACATTTTGATATACCACAACCCTACTTTTGGTGACTTAGATGACTTGGAATTCTTGCGCGTTGAGGGTTACGGGGCTTGAATAAGTGCGATTACGCCCAAATTAGCGAAAACCGGCACTTTTTTGGTCTTCGGAAATGGATAAAAGTTCTTCGTGATGGTCCCAGGAGCAATTAGATGGGTCACAACCCTATTTTTGCAACTTTGAAAATTTTAGTGGGTAAGAGTTATGCCCCTTGATTAAGCGATTTCATCAAATATTGGGAAAACCGTCGCTTTTTTGGAATTTTTGGACCAACTTTTGTTGTTCGAAATGTTCTCAGCTACATTTTGATATACCACAACCCTACTTTTGGTGACTTAGATGACTTGGAATTCTTGCGCGTTGAGGGTTACGGGGCTTGAATAAGTGCGATTACGCCCAAATTAGCGAAAACCGGCACTTTTTTGGTCTTCGGAAATGGATAAAAGTTCTTCGTGATGGTCCCAGGAGCAATTAGATGGGTCACAACCCTATTTTTGCAACTTTGAAAATTTTAGTGGGTAAGAGTTATGCCCCTTGATTAAGCGATTTCATCAAATATTGGGAAAACCGTCGCTTTTTTGGAATTTTTGGACCAACTTTTGTTGTTCGAAATGTTCTCAGCTACATTTTGATATACCACAACCCTACTTTTGGTGACTTAGATGACTTGGAATTCTTGCGCGTTGAGGGTTACGGGGCTTGAATAAGTGCGATTACGCCCAAATTAGCGAAAACCGGCACTTTTTTGGTCTTCGGAAATGGATAAAAGTTCTTCGTGATGGTCCCAGGAGCAATTAGATGGGTCACAACCCTATTTTTGCAACTTTGAAAATTTTAGTGGGTAAGAGTTATGCCCCTTGATTAAGCGATTTCATCAAATATTGGGAAAACCGTCGCTTTTTTGGAATTTTTGGACCAACTTTTGTTGTTTCGAAATGTTCTCAGCTACATTTTGATATACCACAACCCTACTTTTGGTGACTTAGATGACTTGGAATTCTTGCGCGTTGAGGGTTACGGGGCTTGAATAAGTGCGATTACGCCCAAATTAGCGAAAACCGGCACTTTTTTGGTCTTCGGAAATGGATAAAAGTTCTTCGTGATGGTCCCAGGAGCAATTAGATGGGTCACAACCCTATTTTTGCAACTTTGAAAATTTTAGTGGGTAAGAGTTATGCCCCTTGATTAAGCAATTTCATCAAATATTGGGAAAACCGTCGCTTTTTTGGAATTTTTGGACCAACTTTTGTTGTTCGAAATGTTCTCAGCTACATTTTGATATACCACAACCCTACTTTTGGTGACTTAGATGACTTGGAATTCTTGCGCGTTGAGGGTTACGGGGCTTGAATAAGTGCGATTACGCCCAAATTAGCGAAAACCGGCACTTTTTTGGTCTTCGGAAATGGATAAAAGTTCTTCGTGATGGTCCCAGGAGCAATTAGATGGGTCACAACCCTATTTTTGCAACTTTGAAAATTTTAGTGGGTAAGAGTTATGCCCCTTGATTAAGCGATTTCATCAAATATTGGGAAAACCGTCGCTTTTTTGGAATTTTTGGACCAACTTTTGTTGTTCGAAATGTTCTCAGCTACATTTTGATATACCACAACCCTACTTTTGGTGACTTAGATGACTTGGAATTCTTGCGCGTTGAGGGTTACGGGGCTTGAATAAGTGCGATTACGCCCAAATTAGCGAAAACCGGCACTTTTTTGGTCTTCGGAAATGGATAAAAGTTCTTCGTGATGGTCCCAGGAGCAATTAGATGGGTCACAACCCTATTTTTGCAACTTTGAAAATTTTAGTGGGTAAGAGTTATGCCCCTTGATTAAGCGATTTCATCAAATATTGGGAAAACCGTCGCTTTTTTGGAATTTTTGGACCAACTTTTGTTGTTCGAAATGTTCTCAGCTACATTTTGATATACCACAACCCTACTTTTGGTGACTTAGATGACTTGGAATTCTTGCGCGTTGAGGGTTACGGGGCTTGAATAAGTGCGATTACGCCCAAATTAGCGAAAACCGGCACTTTTTTGGTCTTCGGAAATGGATAAAAGTTCTTCGTGATGGTCCCAGGAGCAATTAGATGGGTCACAACCCTATTTTTGCAACTTTGAAAATTTTAGTGGGTAAGAGTTATGCCCCTTGATTAAGCGATTTCATCAAATATTGGGAAAACCGTCGCTTTTTTGGAATTTTTGGACCAACTTTTGTTGTTCGAAATGTTCTCAGCTACATTTTGATATACCACAACCCTACTTTTGGTGACTTAGATGACTTGGAATTCTTGCGCGTTGAGGGTTACGGGGCTTGAATAAGTGCGATTACGCCCAAATTAGCGAAAACCGGCACTTTTTTGGTCTTCGGAAATGGATAAAAGTTCTTCGTGATGGTCCCAGGAGCAATTAGATGGGTCACAACCCTATTTTTGCAACTTTGAAAATTTTAGTGGGTAAGAGTTATGCCCCTTGATTAAGCGATTTCATCAAATATTGGGAAAACCGTCGCTTTTTTGGAATTTTTGGACCAACTTTTGTTGTTCGAAATGTTCTCAGCTACATTTTGATATACCACAACCCTACTTTTGGTGACTTAGATGACTTGGAATTCTTGCGCGTTGAGGGTTACGGGGCTTGAATAAGTGCGATTACGCCCAAATTAGCGAAAACCGGCACTTTTTTGGTCTTCGGAAATGGATAAAAGTTCTTCGTGATGGTCCCAGGAGCAATTAGATGGGTCACAACCCTATTTTTGCAACTTTGAAAATTTTAGTGGGTAAGAGTTATGCCCCTTGATTAAGCGATTTCATCAAATATTGGGAAAACCGTCGCTTTTTTGGAATTTTTGGACCAACTTTTGTTGTTCGAAATGTTCTCAGCTACATTTTGATATACCACAACCCTACTTTTGGTGACTTAGATGACTTGGAATTCTTGCGCGTTGAGGGTTACGGGGCTTGAATAAGTGCGATTACGCCCAAATTAGCGAAAACCGGCACTTTTTTGGTCTTCGGAAATGGATAAAAGTTCTTCGTGATGGTCCCAGGAGCAATTAGATGGGTCACAACCCTATTTTTGCAACTTTGAAAATTTTAGTGGGTAAGAGTTATGCCCCTTGATTAAGCGATTTCATCAAATATTGGGAAAACCGTCGCTTTTTTGGAATTTTTGGACCAACTTTTGTTGTTCGAAATGTTCTCAGCTACATTTTGATATACCACAACCCTACTTTTGGTGACTTAGATGACTTGGAATTCTTGCGCGTTGAGGGTTACGGGGCTTGAATAAGTGCGATTACGCCCAAATTAGCGAAAACCGGCACTTTTTTGGTCTTCGGAAATGGATAAAAGTTCTTCGTGATGGTCCCAGGAGCAATTAGATGGGTCACAACCCTATTTTTGCAACTTTGAAAATTTTAGTGGGTAAGAGTTATGCCCCTTGATTAAGCGATTTCATCAAATATTGGGAAAACCGTCGCTTTTTTGGAATTTTTGGACCAACTTTTGTTGTTTCGAAATGTTCTCAGCTACATTTTGATATACCACAACCCTACTTTTGGTGACTTAGATGACTTGGAATTCTTGCGCGTTGAGGGTTACGGGGCTTGAATAAGTGCGATTACGCCCAAATTAGCGAAAACCGGCACTTTTTTGGTCTTCGGAAATGGATAAAAGTTCTTCGTGATGGTCCCAGGAGCAATTAGATGGGTCACAACCCTATTTTTGCAACTTTGAAAATTTTAGTGGGTAAGAGTTATGCCCCTTGATTAAGCGATTTCATCAAATATTGGGAAAACCGTCGCTTTTTTGGAATTTTTGGACCAACTTTTGTTGTTCGAAATGTTCTCAGCTACATTTTGATATACCACAACCCTACTTTTGGTGACTTAGATGACTTGGAATTCTTGCGCGTTGAGGGTTACGGGGCTTGAATAAGTGCGATTACGCCCAAATTAGCGAAAACCGGCACTTTTTTGGTCTTCGGAAATGGATAAAAGTTCTTCGTGATGGTCCCAGGAGCAATTAGATGGGTCACAACCCTATTTTTGCAACTTTGAAAATTTTAGTGGGTAAGAGTTATGCCCCTTGATTAAGCGATTTCATCAAATATTGGGAAAACCGTCGCTTTTTTGGAATTTTTGGACCAACTTTTGTTGTTCGAAATGTTCTCAGCTACATTTTGATATACCACAACCCTACTTTTGGTGACTTAGATGACTTGGAATTCTTGCGCGTTGAGGGTTACGGGGCTTGAATAAGTGCGATTACGCCCAAATTAGCGAAAACCGGCACTTTTTTGGTCTTCGGAAATGGATAAAAGTTCTTCGTGATGGTCCCAGGAGCAATTAGATGGGTCACAACCCTATTTTTGCAACTTTGAAAATTTTAGTGGGTAAGAGTTATGCCCCTTGATTAAGCGATTTCATCAAATATTGGGAAAACCGTCGCTTTTTTGGAATTTTTGGACCAACTTTTGTTGTTCGAAATGTTCTCAGCTACATTTTGATATACCACAACCCTACTTTTGGTGACTTAGATGACTTGGAATTCTTGCGCGTTGAGGGTTACGGGGCTTGAATAAGTGCGATTACGCCCAAATTAGCGAAAACCGGCACTTTTTTGGTCTTCGGAAATGGATAAAAGTTCTTCGTGATGGTCCCAGGAGCAATTAGATGGGTCACAACCCTATTTTTGCAACTTTGAAAATTTTAGTGGGTAAGAGTTATGCCCCTTGATTAAGCGATTTCATCAAATATTGGGAAAACCGTCGCTTTTTTGGAATTTTTGGACCAACTTTTGTTGTTCGAAATGTTCTCAGCTACATTTTGATATACCACAACCCTACTTTTGGTGACTTAGATGACTTGGAATTCTTGCGCGTTGAGGGTTACGGGGCTTGAATAAGTGAGATTACGCCCAAATTAGCGAAAACCGGCACTTTTTTGGTCTTCGGAAATGGATAAAAGTTCTTCGTGATGGTCCCAGGAGCAATTAGATGGGTCACAACCCTATTTTTGCAACTTTGAAAATTTTAGTGGGTAAGAGTTATGCCCCTTGATTAAGCGATTTCATCAAACATTGGGAAAACCGTCGCTTTTTTGGAATTTTTGGACCAACTTTTGTTGTTCGAAATGTTCTCAGCTACATTTTGATATACCACAACCCTACTTTTGGTGACTTAGATGACTTGGAATTCTTGCGCGTTGAGGGTTACGGGGCTTGAATAAGTGCGATTACGCCCAAATTAGCGAAAACCGGCACTTTTTTGGTCTTCGGAAATGGATAAAAGTTCTTCGTGATGGTCCCAGGAGCAATTAGATGGGTCACAACCCTATTTTTGCAACTTTGAAAATTTTAGTGGGTAAGAGTTATGCCCCTTGATTAAGCGATTTCATCAAATATTGGGAAAACCGTCGCTTTTTTGGAATTTTTGGACCAACTTTTGGCGTTCGAAATGTTCTCAGCAACATTTTGATATACCACAACCCTACTTTTGGTGACTTAGATGACTTGGAATTCTTGCGCGTTGAGGGTTACGGGGCTTGAATAAGTGCGATTACGCCCAAATTAGCGAAAACCGGCACTTTTTTGGTCTTCGGAAATGGATAAAAGTTCTTCGTGATGGTCCCAGGAGCAATTAGATGGGTCACAACCCTATTTTTGCAACTTTGAAAATTTTAGTGGGTAAGAGTTATGCCCCTTGATTAAGCGATTTCATCAAATATTGGGAAAACCGTCGCTTTTTTGGAATTTTTGGACCAACTTTTGTTGTTCGAAATGTTCTCAGCTACATTTTGATATACCACAACCCTACTTTTGGTGACTTAGATGACTTGGAATTCTTGCGCGTTGAGGGTTACGGGGCTTGAATAAGTGCGATTACGCCCAAATTAGCGAAAACCGGCACTTTTTTGGTCTTCGGAAATGGATAAAAGTTCTTCGTGATGGTCCCAGGAGCAATTAGATGGGTCACAACCCTATTTTTGCAACTTTGAAAATTTTAGTGGGTAAGAGTTATGCCCCTTGATTAAGCGATTTCATCAAATATTGGGAAAACCGTCGCTTTTTTGGAATTTTTGGACCAACTTTTGTTGTTCGAAATGTTCTCAGCTACATTTTGATATACCACAACCCTACTTTTGGTGACTTAGATGACTTGGAATTCTTGCGCGTTGAGGGTTACGGGGCTTGAATAAGTGCGATTACGCCCAAATTAGCGAAAACCGGCACTTTTTTGGTCTTCGGAAATGGAGAAAAGTTCTTCGTGATGGTCCCAGGAGCAATTAGATGGGTCACAACCCTATTTTTGCAACTTTGAAAATTTTAGTGGGTAAGAGTTATGCCCCTTGATTAAGCGATTTCATCAAATATTGGGAAAACCGTCGCTTTTTTGGAATTTTTGGACCAACTTTTGTTGTTCGAAATGTTCTCAGCTACATTTTGATATACCACAACCCTACTTTTGGTGACTTAGATGACTTGGAATTCTTGCGCGTTGAGGGTTACGGGGCTTGAATAAGTGCGATTACGCCCAAATTAGCGAAAACCGGCACTTTTTTGGTCTTCGGAAATGGATAAAAGTTCTTCGTGATGGTCCCAGGAGCAATTAGATGGGTCACAACCCTATTTTTGCAACTTTGAAAATTTTAGTGGGTAAGAGTTATGCCCCTTGATTAAGCGATTTCATCAAATATTGGGAAAACCGTCGCTTTTTTGGAATTTTTGGACCAACTTTTGTTGTTCGAAATGTTCTCAGCTACATTTTGATATACCACAACCCTACTTTTGGTGACTTAGATGACTTGGAATTCTTGCGCGTTGAGGGTTACGGGGCTTGAATAAGTGCGATTACGCCCAAATTAGCGAAAACCGGCACTTTTTTGGTCTTCGGAAATGGATAAAAGTTCTTCGTGATGGTCCCAGGAGCAATTAGATGGGTCACAACCCTATTTTTGCAACTTTGAAAATTTTAGTGGGTAAGAGTTATGCCCCTTGATTAAGCGATTTCATCAAATATTGGGAAAACCGTCGCTTTTTTGGAATTTTTGGACCAACTTTTGTTGTTCGAAATGTTCTCAGCTACATTTTGATATACCACAACCCTACTTTTGGTGACTTAGATGACTTGGAATTCTTGCGCGTTGAGGGTTACGGGGCTTGAATAAGTGCGATTACACCCAAATTAGCGAAAACCGGCACTTTTTTGGTCTTCGGAAATGGATAAAAGTTCTTTGTGATGGTCCCAGGAGCAATTAGATGGGTCACAACCCTATTTTTGCAACTTTGAAAATTTTAGTGGGTAAGAGTTATGCCCCTTGATTAAGCGATTTCATCAAATATTGGGAAAACCGTCGCTTTTTTGGAATTTTTGGACCAACTTTTGTTGTTCGAAATGTTCTCAGCTACATTTTGATATACCACAACCCTACTTTTGGTGACTTAGATGACTTGGAATTCTTGCGCGTTGAGGGTTACGGGGCTTGAATAAGTGCGATTACGCCCAAATTAGCGAAAACCGGCACGTTTTTGGTCTTCGGAAATGGATAAAAGTTCTTCGTGATGGTCCCAGGAGCAATTAGATGGGTCACAACCCTATTTTTGCAACTTTGAAAATTTTAGTGGGTAAGAGTTATGCCCCTTGATTAAGCGATTTCATCAAATATTGGGAAAACCGTCGCTTTTTTGGAATTTTTGGACCAACTTTTGTTGTTCGAAATGTTCTCAGCTACATTTTGATATACCACAACCCTACTTTTGGTGACTTAGATGACTTGGAATTCTTGCGCGTTGAGGGTTACGGGGCTTGAATAAGTGCGATTACGCCCAAATTAGCGAAAACCGGCACTTTTTTGGTCTTCGGAAATGGATAAAAGTTCTTCGTGATGGTCCCAGGAGCAATTAGATGGGTCACAACCCTATTTTTGCAACTTTGAAAATTTTAGTGGGTAAGAGTTATGCCCCTTGATTAAGCGATTTCATCAAATATTGGGAAAACCGTCGCTTTTTTGGAATTTTTGGACCAACTTTTGTTGTTCGAAATGTTCTCAGCTACATTTTGATATACCACAACCCTACTTTTGGTGACTTAGATGACTTGGAATTCTTGCGCGTTGAGGGTTACGGGGCTTGAATAAGTGCGATTACGCCCAAATTAGCGAAAACCGGCACTTTTTTGGTCTTCGGAAATGGATAAAAGTTCTTCGTGATGGTCCCAGGAGCAATTAGATGGGTCACAACCCTATTTTTGCAACTTTGAAAATTTTAGTGGGTAAGAGTTATGCCCCTTGATTAAGCGATTTCATCAAATATTGGGAAAACCGTCGCTTTTTTGGAATTTTTGGACCAACTTTTGTTGTTCGAAATGTTCTCAGCTACATTTTGATATACCACAACCCTACTTTTGGTGACTTAGATGACTTGGAATTCTTGCGCGTTGAGGGTTACGGGGCTTGAATAAGTGCGATTACGCCCAAATTAGCGAAAACCGGCACTTTTTTGGTCTTCGGAAATGGATAAAAGTTCTTCGTGATGGTCCCAGGAGCAATTAGATGGGTCACAACCCTATTTTTGCAACTTTGAAAATTTTAGTGGGTAAGAGTTATGCCCCTTGATTAAGCGATTTCATCAAATATTGGGAAAACCGTCGCTTTTTTGGAATTTTTGGACCAACTTTTGTTGTTCGAAATGTTCTCAGCTACATTTTGATATACCACAACCCTACTTTTGGTGACTTAGATGACTTGGAATTCTTGCGCGTTGAGGGTTACGGGGCTTGAATAAGTGCGATTACGCCCAAATTAGCGAAAACCGGCACTTTTTTGGTCTTCGGAAATGGATAAAAGTTCTTCGTGATGGTCCCAGGAGCAATTAGATGGGTCACAACCCTATTTTTGCAACTTTGAAAATTTTAGTGGGTAAGAGTTATGCCCCTTGATTAAGCGATTTCATCAAATATTGGGAAAACCGTCGCTTTTTTGGAATTTTTGGACCAACTTTTGTTGTTCGAAATGTTCTCAGCTACATTTTGATATACCACAACCCTACTTTTGGTGACTTAGATGACTTGGAATTCTTGCGCGTTGAGGGTTACGGGGCTTGAATAAGTGCGATTACGCCCAAATTAGCGAAAACCGGCACTTTTTTGGTCTTCGGAAATGGATAAAAGTTCTTCGTGATGGTCCCAGGAGCAATTAGATGGGTCACAACCCTATTTTTGCAACTTTGAAAATTTTAGTGGGTAAGAGTTATGCCCCTTGATTAAGCGATTTCATCAAATATTGGGAAAACCGTCGCTTTTTTGGAATTTTTGGACCAACTTTTGTTGTTCGAAATGTTCTCAGCTACATTTTGATATACCACAACCCTACTTTTGGTGACTTAGATGACTTGGAATTCTTGCGCGTTGAGGGTTACGGGGCTTGAATAAGTGCGATTACGCCCAAATTAGCGAAAACCGGCACTTTTTTGGTCTTCGGAAATGGATAAAAGTTCTTCGTGATGGTCCCAGGAGCAATTAGATGGGTCACAACCCTATTTTTGCAACTTTGAAAATTTTAGTGGGTAAGAGTTATGCCCCTTGATTAAGCGATTTCATCAAATATTGGGAAAACCGTCGCTTTTTTGGAATTTTTGGACCAACTTTTGTTGTTCGAAATGTTCTCAGCTACATTTTGATATACCACAACCCTACTTTTGGTGACTTAGATGACTTGGAATTCTTGCGCGTTGAGGGTTACGGGGCTTGAATAAGTGCGATTACGCCCAAATTAGCGAAAACCGGCACTTTTTTGGTCTTCGGAAATGGATAAAAGTTCTTCGTGATGGTCCCAGGAGCAATTAGATGGGTCACAACCCTATTTTTGCAACTTTGAAAATTTTAGTGGGTAAGAGTTATGCCCCTTGATTAAGCGATTTCATCAAATATTGGGAAAACCGTCGCTTTTTTGGAATTTTTGGACCAACTTTTGTTGTTCGAAATGTTCTCAGCTACATTTTGATATACCACAACCCTACTTTTGGTGACTTAGATGACTTGGAATTCTTGCGCGTTGAGGGTTACGGGGCTTGAATAAGTGCGATTACGCCCAAATTAGCGAAAACCGGCACTTTTTTGGTCTTCGGAAATGGATAAAAGTTCTTCGTGATGGTCCCAGGAGCAATTAGATGGGTCACAACCCTATTTTTGCAACTTTGAAAATTTTAGTGGGTAAGAGTTATGCCCCTTGATTAAGCGATTTCATCAAATATTGGGAAAACCGTCGCTTTTTTGGAATTTTTGGACCAACTTTTGTTGTTCGAAATGTTCTCAGCTACATTTTGATATACCACAACCCTACTTTTGGTGACTTAGATGACTTGGAATTCTTGCGCGTTGAGGGTTACGGGGCTTGAATAAGTGCGATTACGCCCAAATTAGCGAAAACCGGCACTTTTTTGGTCTTCGGAAATGGATAAAAGTTCTTCGTGATGGTCCCAGGAGCAATTAGATGGGTCACAACCCTATTTTTGCAACTTTGAAAATTTTAGTGGGTAAGAGTTATGCCCCTTGATTAAGCGATTTCATCAAATATTGGGAAAACCGTCGCTTTTTTGGAATTTTTGGACCAACTTTTGTTGTTCGAAATGTTCTCAGCTACATTTTGATATACCACAACCCTACTTTTGGTGACTTAGATGACTTGGAATTCTTGCGCGTTGAGGGTTACGGGGCTTGAATAAGTGCGATTACGCCCAAATTAGCGAAAACCGGCACTTTTTTGGTCTTCGGAAATGGATAAAAGTTCTTCGTGATGGTCCCAGGAGCAATTAGATGGGTCACAACCCTATTTTTGCAACTTTGAAAATTTTAGTGGGTAAGAGTTATGCCCCTTGATTAAGCGATTTCATCAAATATTGGGAAAACCGTCGCTTTTTTGGAATTTTTGGACCAACTTTTGTTGTTCGAAATGTTCTCAGCTACATTTTGATATACCACAACCCTACTTTTGGTGACTTAGATGACTTGGAATTCTTGCGCGTTGAGGGTTACGGGGCTTGAATAAGTGCGATTACGCCCAAATTAGCGAAAACCGGCACTTTTTTGGTCTTCGGAAATGGATAAAAGTTCTTCGTGATGGTCCCAGGAGCAATTAGATGGGTCACAACCCTATTTTTGCAACTTTGAAAATTTTAGTGGGTAAGAGTTATGCCCCTTGATTAAGCGATTTCATCAAATATTGGGAAAACCGTCGCTTTTTTGGAATTTTTGGACCAACTTTTGTTGTTCGAAATGTTCTCAGCTACATTTTGATATACCACAACCCTACTTTTGGTGACTTAGATGACTTGGAATTCTTGCGCGTTGAGGGTTACGGGGCTTGAATAAGTGCGATTACGCCCAAATTAGCGAAAACCGGCACTTTTTTGGTCTTCGGAAATGGATAAAAGTTCTTCGTGATGGTCCCAGGAGCAATTAGATGGGTCACAACCCTATTTTTGCAACTTTGAAAATTTTAGTGGGTAAGAGTTATGCCCCTTGATTAAGCGATTTCATCAAATATTGGGAAAACCGTCGCTTTTTTGGAATTTTTGGACCAACTTTTGATGTTCGAAATGTTCTCAGCTACATTTTGATATACCACAACCCTACTTTTGGTGACTTAGATGACTTGGAATTCTTGCGCGTTGAGGGTTACGGGGCTTGAATAAGTGCGATTACGCCCAAATTAGCGAAAACCGGCACTTTTTTGGTCTTCGGAAATGGATAAAAGTTCTTCGTGATGGTCCCAGGAGCAATTAGATGGGTCACAACCCTATTTTTGCAACTTTGAAAATTTTAGTGGGTAAGAGTTATGCCCCTTGATTAAGCGATTTCATCAAATATTGGGAAAACCGTCGCTTTTTTGGAATTTTTGGACCAACTTTTGTTGTTCGAAATGTTCTCAGCTACATTTTGATATACCACAACCCTACTTTTGGTGACTTAGATGACTTGGAATTCTTGCGCGTTGAGGGTTACGGGGCTTGAATAAGTGCGATTACGCCCAAATTAGCGAAAACCGGCACTTTTTTGGTCTTCGGAAATGGATAAAAGTTCTTCGTGATGGTCCCAGGAGCAATTAGATGGGTCACAACCCTATTTTTGCAACTTTGAAAATTTTAGTGGGTAAGAGTTATGCCCCTTGATTAAGCGATTTCATCAAATATTGGGAAAACCGTCGCTTTTTTGGAATTTTTGGACCAACTTTTGTTGTTCGAAATGTTCTCAGCTACATTTTGATATACCACAACCCTACTTTTGGTGACTTAGATGACTTGGAATTCTTGCGCGTTGAGGGTTACGGGGCTTGAATAAGTGCGATTACGCCCAAATTAGCGAAAACCGGCACTTTTTTGGTCTTCGGAAATGGATAAAAGTTCTTCGTGATGGTCCCAGGAGCAATTAGATGGGTCACAACCCTATTTTTGCAACTTTGAAAATTTTAGTGGGTAAGAGTTATGCCCCTTGATTAAGCGATTTCATCAAATATTGGGAAAACCGTCGCTTTTTTGGAATTTTTGGACCAACTTTTGTTGTTCGAAATGTTCTCAGCTACATTTTGATATACCACAACCCTACTTTTGGTGACTTAGATGACTTGGAATTCTTGCGCGTTGAGGGTTACGGGGCTTGAATAAGTGCGATTACGCCCAAATTAGCGAAAACCGGCACTTTTTTGGTCTTCGGAAATGGATAAAAGTTCTTCGTGATGGTCCCAGGAGCAATTAGATGGGTCACAACCCTATTTTTGCAACTTTGAAAATTTTAGTGGGTAAGAGTTATGCCCCTTGATTAAGCGATTTCATCAAATATTGGGAAAACCGTCGCTTTTTTGGAATTTTTGGACCAACTTTTGTTGTTCGAAATGTTCTCAGCTACATTTTGATATACCACAACCCTACTTTTGGTGACTTAGATGACTTGGAATTCTTGCGCGTTGAGGGTTACGGGGCTTGAATAAGTGCGATTACGCCCAAATTAGCGAAAACCGGCACTTTTTTGGTCTTCGGAAATGGATAAAAGTTCTTCGTGATGGTCCCAGGAGCAATTAGATGGGTCACAACCCTATTTTTGCAACTTTGAAAATTTTAGTGGGTAAGAGTTATGCCCCTTGATTAAGCGATTTCATCAAATATTGGGAAAACCGTCGCTTTTTTGGAATTTTTGGACCAACTTTTGTTGTTCGAAATGTTCTCAGCTACATTTTGATATACCACAACCCTACTTTTGGTGACTTAGATGACTTGGAATTCTTGCGCGTTGAGGGTTACGGGGCTTGAATAAGTGCGATTACGCCCAAATTAGCGAAAACCGGCACTTTTTTGGTCTTCGGAAATGGATAAAAGTTCTTCGTGATGGTCCCAGGAGCAATTAGATGGGTCACAACCCTATTTTTGCAACTTTGAAAATTTTAGTGGGTAAGAGTTATGCCCCTTGATTAAGCGATTTCATCAAATATTGGGAAAACCGTCGCTTTTTTGGAATTTTTGGACCAACTTTTGTTGTTCGAAATGTTCTCAGCTACATTTTGATATACCACAACCCTACTTTTGGTGACTTAGATGACTTGGAATTCTTGCGCGTTGAGGGTTACGGGGCTTGAATAAGTGCGATTACGCCCAAATTAGCGAAAACCGGCACTTTTTTGGTCTTCGGAAATGGATAAAAGTTCTTCGTGATGGTCCCAGGAGCAATTAGATGGGTCACAACCCTATTTTTGCAACTTTGAAAATTTTAGTGGGTAAGAGTTATGCCCCTTGATTAAGCGATTTCATCAAATATTGGGAAAACCGTCGCTTTTTTGGAATTTTTGGACCAACTTTTGTTGTTCGAAATGTTCTCAGCTACATTTTGATATACCACAACCCTACTTTTGGTGACTTAGATGACTTGGAATTCTTGCGCGTTGAGGGTTACGGGGCTTGAATAAGTGCGATTACGCCCAAATTAGCGAAAACCGGCACTTTTTTGGTCTTCGGAAATGGATAAAAGTTCTTCGTGATGGTCCCAGGAGCAATTAGATGGGTCACAACCCTATTTTTGCAACTTTGAAAATTTTAGTGGGTAAGAGTTATGCCCCTTGATTAAGCGATTTCATCAAATATTGGGAAAACCGTCGCTTTTTTGGAATTTTTGGACCAACTTTTGTTGTTCGAAATGTTCTCAGCTACATTTTGATATACCACAACCCTACTTTTGGTGACTTAGATGACTTGGAATTCTCTTGCGCGTTGAGGGTTACGGGGCTTGAATAAGTGCGATTACGCCCAAATTAGCGAAAACCGGCACTTTTTTGGTCTTCGGAAATGGATAAAAGTTCTTCGTGATGGTCCCAGGAGCAATTAGATGGGTCACAACCCTATTTTTGCAACTTTGAAAATTTTAGTGGGTAAGAGTTATGCCCCTTGATTAAGCGATTTCATCAAATATTGGGAAAACCGTCGCTTTTTTGGAATTTTTGGACCAACTTTTGTTGTTCGAAATGTTCTCAGCTACATTTTGATATACCACAACCCTACTTTTGGTGACTTAGATGACTTGGAATTCTTGCGCGTTGAGGGTTACGGGGCTTGAATAAGTGCGATTACGCCCAAATTAGCGAAAACCGGCACTTTTTTGGTCTTCGGAAATGGATAAAAGTTCTTCGTGATGGTCCCAGGAGCAATTAGATGGGTCACAACCCTATTTTTGCAACTTTGAAAATTTTAGTGGGTAAGAGTTATGCCCCTTGATTAAGCGATTTCATCAAATATTGGGAAAACCGTCGCTTTTTTGGAATTTTTGGACCAACTTTTGTTGTTCGAAATGTTCTCAGCTACATTTTGATATACCACAACCCTACTTTTGGTGACTTAGATGACTTGGAATTCTTGCGCGTTGAGGGTTACGGGGCTTGAATAAGTGCGATTACGCCCAAATTAGCGAAAACCGGCACTTTTTTGGCTTCGGAAATGGATAAAAGTTCTTCGTGATGGTCCCAGGAGCAATTAGATGGGTCACAACCCTATTTTTGCAACTTTGAAAATTTTAGTGGGTAAGAGTTATGCCCCTTGATTAAGCGATTTCATCAAATATTGGGAAAACCGTCGCTTTTTTGGAATTTTTGGACCAACTTTTGTTGTTCGAAATGTTCTCAGCTACATTTTGATATACCACAACCCTACTTTTGGTGACTTAGATGACTTGGAATTCTTGCGCGTTGAGGGTTACGGGGCTTGAATAAGTGCGATTACGCCCAAATTAGCGAAAACCGGCACTTTTTTGGTCTTCGGAAATGGATAAAAGTTCTTCGTGATGGTCCCAGGAGCAATTAGATGGGTCACAACCCTATTTTTGCAACTTTGAAAATTTTAGTGGGTAAGAGTTATGCCCCTTGATTAAGCGATTTCATCAAATATTGGGAAAACCGTCGCTTTTTTGGAATTTTTGGACCAACTTTTGTTGTTCGAAATGTTCTCAGCTACATTTTGATATACCACAACCCTACTTTTGGTGACTTAGATGACTTGGAATTCTTGCGCGTTGAGGGTTACGGGGCTTGAATAAGTGCGATTACGCCCAAATTAGCGAAAACCGGCACTTTTTTGGTCTTCGGAAATGGATAAAAGTTCTTCGTGATGGTCCCAGGAGCAATTAGATGGGTCACAACCCTATTTTTGCAACTTTGAAAATTTTAGTGGGTAAGAGTTATGCCCCTTGATTAAGCGATTTCATCAAATATTGGGAAAACCGTCGCTTTTTTGGAATTTTTGGACCAACTTTTGTTGTTCGAAATGTTCTCAGCTACATTTTGATATACCACAACCCTACTTTTGGTGACTTAGATGACTTGGAATTCTTGCGCGTTGAGGGTTACGGGGCTTGAATAAGTGCGATTACGCCCAAATTAGCGAAAACCGGCACTTTTTTGGTCTTCGGAAATGGATAAAAGTTCTTCGTGATGGTCCCAGGAGCAATTAGATGGGTCACAACCCTATTTTTGCAACTTTGAAAATTTTAGTGGGTAAGAGTTATGCCCCTTGATTAAGCGATTTCATCAAATATTGGGAAAACCGTCGCTTTTTTGGAATTTTTGGACCAACTTTTGTTGTTCGAAATGTTCTCAGCTACATTTTGATATACCACAACCCTACTTTTGGTGACTTAGATGACTTGGAATTCTTGCGCGTTGAGGGTTACGGGGCTTGAATAAGTGCGATTACGCCCAAATTAGCGAAAACCGGCACTTTTTTGGTCTTCGGAAATGGATAAAAGTTCTTCGTGATGGTCCCAGGAGCAATTAGATGGGTCACAACCCTATTTTTGCAACTTTGAAAATTTTAGTGGGTAAGAGTTATGCCCCTTGATTAAGCGATTTCATCAAATATTGGGAAAACCGTCGCTTTTTTGGAATTTTTGGACCAACTTTTTTTGTTCGAAATGTTCTCAGCTACATTTTGATATACCACAACCCTACTTTTGGTGACTTAGATGACTTGGAATTCTTGCGCGTTGAGGGTTACGGGGCTTGAATAAGTGCGATTACGCCCAAATTAGCGAAAACCGGCACTTTTTTGGTCTTCGGAAATGGATAAAAGTTCTTCGTGATGGTCCCAGGAGCAATTAGATGGGTCACAACCCTATTTTTGCAACTTTGAAAATTTTAGTGGGTAAGAGTTATGCCCCTTGATTAAGCGATTTCATCAAATATTGGGAAAACCGTCGCTTTTTTGGAATTTTTGGACCAACTTTTGTTGTTCGAAATGTTCTCAGCTACATTTTGATATACCACAACCCTACTTTTGGTGACTTAGATGACTTGGAATTCTTGCGCGTTGAGGGTTACGGGGCTTGAATAAGTGCGATTACGCCCAAATTAGCGAAAACCGGCACTTTTTTGGTCTTCGGAAATGGATAAAAGTTCTTCGTGATGGTCCCAGGAGCAATTAGATGGGTCACAACCCTATTTTTGCAACTTTGAAAATTTTAGTGGGTAAGAGTTATGCCCCTTGATTAAGCGATTTCATCAAATATTGGGAAAACCGTCGCTTTTTTGGAATTTTTGGACCAACTTTTGTTGTTCGAAATGTTCTCAGCTACATTTTGATATACCACAACCCTACTTTTGGTGACTTAGATGACTTGGAATTCTTGCGCGTTGAGGGTTACGGGGCTTGAATAAGTGCGATTACGCCCAAATTAGCGAAAACCGGCACTTTTTTGGTCTTCGGAAATGGATAAAAGTTCTTCGTGATGGTCCCAGGAGCAATTAGATGGGTCACAACCCTATTTTTGCAACTTTGAAAATTTTAGTGGGTAAGAGTTATGCCCCTTGATTAAGCGATTTCATCAAATATTGGGAAAACCGTCGCTTTTTTGGAATTTTTGGACCAACTTTTGTT
The DNA here is from genome assembly GCA_916613615.1 of Steromphala cineraria. Classification (NCBI taxonomy): domain Eukaryota; kingdom Metazoa; phylum Mollusca; class Gastropoda; order Trochida; family Trochidae; genus Steromphala; species Steromphala cineraria. The sequence goes on from OU744733.1 coordinate 12,122,502, forward strand.
GTTCGAAATGTTCTCAGCTACATTTTGATATACCACAACCCTACTTTTGGTGACTTAGATGACTTGGAATTCTTGCGCGTTGAGGGTTACGGGGCTTGAATAAGTGCGATTACGCCCAAATTAGCGAAAACCGGCACTTTTTTGGTCTTCGGAAATGGATAAAAGTTCTTCGTGATGGTCCCAGGAGCAATTAGATGGGTCACAACCCTATTTTTGCAACTTTGAAAATTTTAGTGGGTAAGAGTTATGCCCCTTGATTAAGCGATTTCATCAAATATTGGGAAAACCGTCGCTTTTTTGGAATTTTTGGACCAACTTTTGTTGTTCGAAATGTTCTCAGCTACATTTTGATATACCACAACCCTACTTTTGGTGACTTAGATGACTTGGAATTCTTGCGCGTTGAGGGTTACGGGGCTTGAATAAGTGCGATTACGCCCAAATTAGCGAAAACCGGCACTTTTTTGGTCTTCGGAAATGGATAAAAGTTCTTCGTGATGGTCCCAGGAGCAATTAGATGGGTCACAACCCTATTTTTGCAACTTTGAAAATTTTAGTGGGTAAGAGTTATGCCCCTTGATTAAGCGATTTCATCAAATATTGGGAAAACCGTCGCTTTTTTGGAATTTTTGGACCAACTTTTGTTGTTCGAAATGTTCTCAGCTACATTTTGATATACCACAACCCTACTTTTGGTGACTTAGATGACTTGGAATTCTTGCGCGTTGAGGGTTACGGGGCTTGAATAAGTGCGATTACGCCCAAATTAGCGAAAACCGGCACTTTTTTGGTCTTCGGAAATGGATAAAAGTTCTTCGTGATGGTCCCAGGAGCAATTAGATGGGTCACAACCCTATTTTTGCAACTTTGAAAATTTTAGTGGGTAAGAGTTATGCCCCTTGATTAAGCGATTTCATCAAATATTGGGAAAACCGTCGCTTTTTTGGAATTTTTGGACCAACTTTTGTTGTTCGAAATGTTCTCAGCTACATTTTGATATACCACAACCCTACTTTTGGTGACTTAGATGACTTGGAATTCTTGCGCGTTGAGGGTTACGGGGCTTGAATAAGTGCGATTACGCCCAAATTAGCGAAAACCGGCACTTTTTTGGTCTTCGGAAATGGATAAAAGTTCTTCGTGATGGTCCCAGGAGCAATTAGATGGGTCACAACCCTATTTTTGCAACTTTGAAAATTTTAGTGGGTAAGAGTTATGCCCCTTGATTAAGCGATTTCATCAAATATTGGGAAAACCGTCGCTTTTTTGGAATTTTTGGACCAACTTTTGTTGTTCGAAATGTTCTCAGCTACATTTTGATATACCACAACCCTACTTTTGGTGACTTAGATGACTTGGAATTCTTGCGCGTTGAGGGTTACGGGGCTTGAATAAGTGCGATTACGCCCAAATTAGCGAAAACCGGCACTTTTTTGGTCTTCGGAAATGGATAAAAGTTCTTCGTGATGGTCCCAGGAGCAATTAGATGGGTCACAACCCTATTTTTGCAACTTTGAAAATTTTAGTGGGTAAGAGTTATGCCCCTTGATTAAGCGATTTCATCAAATATTGGGAAAACCGTCGCTTTTTTGGAATTTTTGGACCAACTTTTGTTGTTCGAAATGTTCTCAGCTACATTTTGATATACCACAACCCTACTTTTGGTGACTTAGATGACTTGGAATTCTTGCGCGTTGAGGGTTACGGGGCTTGAATAAGTGCGATTACGCCCAAATTAGCGAAAACCGGCACTTTTTTGGTCTTCGGAAATGGATAAAAGTTCTTCGTGATGGTCCCAGGAGCAATTAGATGGGTCACAACCCTATTTTTGCAACTTTGAAAATTTTAGTGGGTAAGAGTTATGCCCCTTGATTAAGCGATTTCATCAAATATTGGGAAAACCGTCGCTTTTTTGGAATTTTTGGACCAACTTTTGTTGTTCGAAATGTTCTCAGCTACATTTTGATATACCACAACCCTACTTTTGGTGACTTAGATGACTTGGAATTCTTGCGCGTTGAGGGTTACGGGGCTTGAATAAGTGCGATTACGCCCAAATTAGCGAAAACCGGCACTTTTTTGGTCTTCGGAAATGGATAAAAGTTCTTCGTGATGGTCCCAGGAGCAATTAGATGGGTCACAACCCTATTTTTGCAACTTTGAAAATTTTAGTGGGTAAGAGTTATGCCCCTTGATTAAGCGATTTCATCAAATATTGGGAAAACCGTCGCTTTTTTGGAATTTTTGGACCAACTTTTGTTGTTCGAAATGTTCTCAGCTACATTTTGATATACCACAACCCTACTTTTGGTGACTTAGATGACTTGGAATTCTTGCGCGTTGAGGGTTACGGGGCTTGAATAAGTGCGATTACGCCCAAATTAGCGAAAACCGGCACTTTTTTGGTCTTCGGAAATGGATAAAAGTTCTTCGTGATGGTCCCAGGAGCAATTAGATGGGTCACAACCCTATTTTTGCAACTTTGAAAATTTTAGTGGGTAAGAGTTATGCCCCTTGATTAAGCGATTTCATCAAATATTGGGAAAACCGTAGCTTTTTTGGAATTTTTGGACCAACTTTTGTTGTTCGAAATGTTCTCAGCTACATTTTGATATACCACAACCCTACTTTTGGTGACTTAGATGACTTGGAATTCTTGCGCGTTGAGGGTTACGGGGCTTGAATAAGTGCGATTACGCCCAAATTAGCGAAAACCGGCACTTTTTTGGTCTTCGGAAATGGATAAAAGTTCTTCGTGATGGTCCCAGGAGCAATTAGATGGGTCACAACCCTATTTTTGCAACTTTGAAAATTTTAGTGGGTAAGAGTTATGCCCCTTGATTAAGCGATTTCATCAAATATTGGGAAAACCGTCGCTTTTTTGGAATTTTTGGACCAACTTTTGTTGTTCGAAATGTTCTCAGCTACATTTTGATATACCACAACCCTACTTTTGGTGACTTAGATGACTTGGAATTCTTGCGCGTTGAGGGTTACGGGGCTTGAATAAGTGCGATTACGCCCAAATTAGCGAAAACCGGCACTTTTTTGGTCTTCGGAAATGGATAAAAGTTCTTCGTGATGGTCCCAGGAGCAATTAGATGGGTCACAACCCTATTTTTGCAACTTTGAAAATTTTAGTGGGTAAGAGTTATGCCCCTTGATTAAGCGATTTCATCAAATATTGGGAAAACCGTCGCTTTTTTGGAATTTTTGGACCAACTTTTGTTGTTCGAAATGTTCTCAGCTACATTTTGATATACCACAACCCTACTTTTGGTGACTTAGATGACTTGGAATTCTTGCGCGTTGAGGGTTACGGGGCTTGAATAAGTGCGATTACGCCCAAATTAGCGAAAACCGGCACTTTTTTGGTCTTCGGAAATGGATAAAAGTTCTTCGTGATGGTCCCAGGAGCAATTAGATGGGTCACAACCCTATTTTTGCAACTTTGAAAATTTTAGTGGGTAAGAGTTATGCCCCTTGATTAAGCGATTTCATCAAATATTGGGAAAACCGTCGCTTTTTTGGAATTTTTGGACCAACTTTTGTTGTTCGAAATGTTCTCAGCTACATTTTGATATACCACAACCCTACTTTTGGTGACTTAGATGACTTGGAATTCTTGCGCGTTGAGGGTTACGGGGCTTGAATAAGTGCGATTACGCCCAAATTAGCGAAAACCGGCACTTTTTTGGTCTTCGGAAATGGATAAAAGTTCTTCGTGATGGTCCCAGGAGCAATTAGATGGGTCACAACCCTATTTTTGCAACTTTGAAAATTTTAGTGGGTAAGAGTTATGCCCCTTGATTAAGCGATTTCATCAAATATTGGGAAAACCGTCGCTTTTTTGGAATTTTTGGACCAACTTTTGTTGTTCGAAATGTTCTCAGCTACATTTTGATATACCACAACCCTACTTTTGGTGACTTAGATGACTTGGAATTCTTGCGCGTTGAGGGTTACGGGGCTTGAATAAGTGCGATTACGCCCAAATTAGCGAAAACCGGCACTTTTTTGGTCTTCGGAAATGGATAAAAGTTCTTCGTGATGGTCCCAGGAGCAATTAGATGGGTCACAACCCTATTTTTGCAACTTTGAAAATTTTAGTGGGTAAGAGTTATGCCCCTTGATTAAGCGATTTCATCAAATATTGGGAAAACCGTCGCTTTTTTGGAATTTTTGGACCAACTTTTGTTGTTCGAAATGTTCTCAGCTACATTTTGATATACCACAACCCTACTTTTGGTGACTTAGATGACTTGGAATTCTTGCGCGTTGAGGGTTACGGGGCTTGAATAAGTGCGATTACGCCCAAATTAGCGAAAACCGGCACTTTTTTGGTCTTCGGAAATGGATAAAAGTTCTTCGTGATGGTCCCAGGAGCAATTAGATGGGTCACAACCCTATTTTTGCAACTTTGAAAATTTTAGTGGGTAAGAGTTATGCCCCTTGATTAAGCGATTTCATCAAATATTGGGAAAACCGTCGCTTTTTTGGAATTTTTGGACCAACTTTTGTTGTTCGAAATGTTCTCAGCTACATTTTGATATACCACAACCCTACTTTTGGTGACTTAGATGACTTGGAATTCTTGCGCGTTGAGGGTTACGGGGCTTGAATAAGTGCGATTACGCCCAAATTAGCGAAAACCGGCACTTTTTTGGTCTTCGGAAATGGATAAAAGTTCTTCGTGATGGTCCCAGGAGCAATTAGATGGGTCACAACCCTATTTTTGCAACTTTGAAAATTTTAGTGGGTAAGAGTTATGCCCCTTGATTAAGCGATTTCATCAAATATTGGGAAAACCGTCGCTTTTTTGGAATTTTTGGACCAACTTTTGTTGTTCGAAATGTTCTCAGCTACATTTTGATATACCACAACCCTACTTTTGGTGACTTAGATGACTTGGAATTCTTGCGCGTTGAGGGTTACGGGGCTTGAATAAGTGCGATTACGCCCAAATTAGCGAAAACCGGCACTTTTTTGGTCTTCGGAAATGGATAAAAGTTCTTCGTGATGGTCCCAGGAGCAATTAGATGGGTCACAACCCTATTTTTGCAACTTTGAAAATTTTAGTGGGTAAGAGTTATGCCCCTTGATTAAGCGATTTCATCAAATATTGGGAAAACCGTCGCTTTTTTGGAATTTTTGGACCAACTTTTGTTGTTCGAAATGTTCTCAGCTACATTTTGATATACCACAACCCTACTTTTGGTGACTTAGATGACTTGGAATTCTTGCGCGTTGAGGGTTACGGGGCTTGAATAAGTGCGATTACGCCCAAATTAGCGAAAACCGGCACTTTTTTGGTCTTCGGAAATGGATAAAAGTTCTTCGTGATGGTCCCAGGAGCAATTAGATGGGTCACAACCCTATTTTTGCAACTTTGAAAATTTTAGTGGGTAAGAGTTATGCCCCTTGATTAAGCGATTTCATCAAATATTGGGAAAACCGTCGCTTTTTTGGAATTTTTGGACCAACTTTTGTTGTTCGAAATGTTCTCAGCTACATTTTGATATACCACAACCCTACTTTTGGTGACTTAGATGACTTGGAATTCTTGCGCGTTGAGGGTTACGGGGCTTGAATAAGTGCGATTACGCCCAAATTAGCGAAAACCGGCACTTTTTTGGTCTTCGGAAATGGATAAAAGTTCTTCGTGATGGTCCCAGGAGCAATTAGATGGGTCACAACCCTATTTTTGCAACTTTGAAAATTTTAGTGGGTAAGAGTTATGCCCCTTGATTAAGCGATTTCATCAAATATTGGGAAAACCGTCGCTTTTTTGGAATTTTTGGACCAACTTTTGTTGTTCGAAATGTTCTCAGCTACATTTTGATATACCACAACCCTACTTTTGGTGACTTAGATGACTTGGAATTCTTGCGCGTTGAGGGTTACGGGGCTTGAATAAGTGCGATTACGCCCAAATTAGCGAAAAACGGCCCTTTTTTGGTCTTCGGAAATGGATAAAAGTTCTTCGTGATGGTCCCAGGAGCAATTAGATGGGTCACAACCCTATTTTTGCAACTTTGAAAATTTTAGTGGGTAAGAGTTATGCCCCTTGATTAAGCGATTTCATCAAATATTGGGAAAACCGTCGCTTTTTTGGAATTTTTGGACCAACTTTTGTTGTTCGAAATGTTCTCAGCTACATTTTGATATACCACAACCCTACTTTTGGTGACTTAGATGACTTGGAATTCTTGCGCGTTGAGGGTTACGGGGCTTGAATAAGTGCGATTACGCCCAAATTAGCGAAAACCGGCACTTTTTTGGTCTTCGGAAATGGATAAAAGTTCTTCGTGATGGTCCCAGGAGCAATTAGATGGGTCACAACCCTATTTTTGCAACTTTGAAAATTTTAGTGGGTAAGAGTTATGCCCCTTGATTAAGCGATTTCATCAAATATTGGGAAAACCGTCGCTTTTTTGGAATTTTTGGACCAACTTTTGTTGTTCGAAATGTTCTCAGCTACATTTTGATATACCACAACCCTACTTTTGGTGACTTAGATGACTTGGAATTCTTGCGCGTTGAGGGTTACGGGGCTTGAATAAGTGCGATTACGCCCAAATTAGCGAAAACCGGCACTTTTTTGGTCTTCGGAAATGGATAAAAGTTCTTCGTGATGGTCCCAGGAGCAATTAGATGGGTCACAACCCTATTTTTGCAACTTTGAAAATTTTAGTGGGTAAGAGTTATGCCCCTTGATTAAGCGATTTCATCAAATATTGGGAAAACCGTCGCTTTTTTGGAATTTTTGGACCAACTTTTGTTGTTCGAAATGTTCTCAGCTACATTTTGATATACCACAACCCTACTTTTGGTGACTTAGATGACTTGGAATTCTTGCGCGTTGAGGGTTACGGGGCTTGAATAAGTGCGATTACGCCCAAATTAGCGAAAACCGGCACTTTTTTGGTCTTCGGAAATGGATAAAAGTTCTTCGTGATGGTCCCAGGAGCAATTAGATGGGTCACAACCCTATTTTTGCAACTTTGAAAATTTTAGTGGGTAAGAGTTATGCCCCTTGATTAAGCGATTTCATCAAATATTGGGAAAACCGTCGCTTTTTTGGAATTTTTGGACCAACTTTTGTTGTTCGAAATGTTCTCAGCTACATTTTGATATACCACAACCCTACTTTTGGTGACTTAGATGACTTGGAATTCTTGCGCGTTGAGGGTTACGGGGCTTGAATAAGTGCGATTACGCCCAAATTAGCGAAAAACGGCCCTTTTTTGGTCTTCGGAAATGGATAAAAGTTCTTCGTGATGGTCCCAGGAGCAATTAGATGGGTCACAACCCTATTTTTGCAACTTTGAAAATTTTAGTGGGTAAGAGTTATGCCCCTTGATTAAGCGATTTCATCAAATATTGGGAAAACCGTCGCTTTTTTGGAATTTTTGGACCAACTTTTGTTGTTCGAAATGTTCTCAGCTACATTTTGATATACCACAACCCTACTTTTGGTGACTTAGATGACTTGGAATTCTTGCGCGTTGAGGGTTACGGGGCTTGAATAAGTGCGATTACGCCCAAATTAGCGAAAACCGGCACTTTTTTGGTCTTCGGAAATGGATAAAAGTTCTTCGTGATGGTCCCAGGAGCAATTAGATGGGTCACAACCCTATTTTTGCAACTTTGAAAATTTTAGTGGGTAAGAGTTATGCCCCTTGATTAAGCGATTTCATCAAATATTGGGAAAACCGTCGCTTTTTTGGAATTTTTGGACCAACTTTTGTTGTTCGAAATGTTCTCAGCTACATTTTGATATACCACAACCCTACTTTTGGTGACTTAGATGACTTGGAATTCTTGCGCGTTGAGGGTTACGGGGCTTGAATAAGTGCGATTACGCCCAAATTAGCGAAAACCGGCACTTTTTTGGTCTTCGGAAATGGATAAAAGTTCTTCGTGATGGTCCCAGGAGCAATTAGATGGGTCACAACCCTATTTTTGCAACTTTGAAAATTTTAGTGGGTAAGAGTTATGCCCCTTGATTAAGCGATTTCATCAAATATTGGGAAAACCGTCGCTTTTTTGGAATTTTTGGACCAACTTTTGTTGTTCGAAATGTTCTCAGCTACATTTTGATATACCACAACCCTACTTTTGGTGACTTAGATGACTTGGAATTCTTGCGCGTTGAGGGTTACGGGGCTTGAATAAGTGCGATTACGCCCAAATTAGCGAAAAACGGCCCTTTTTTGGTCTTCGGAAATGGATAAAAGTTCTTCGTGATGGTCCCAGGAGCAATTAGATGGGTCACAACCCTATTTTTGCAACTTTGAAAATTTTAGTGGGTAAGAGTTATGCCCCTTGATTAAGCGATTTCATCAAATATTGGGAAAACCGTCGCTTTTTTGGAATTTTTGGACCAACTTTTGTTGTTCGAAATGTTCTCAGCTACATTTTGATATACCACAACCCTACTTTTGGTGACTTAGATGACTTGGAATTCTTGCGCGTTGAGGGTTACGGGGCTTGAATAAGTGCGATTACGCCCAAATTAGCGAAAACCGGCACTTTTTTGGTCTTCGGAAATGGATAAAAGTTCTTCGTGATGGTCCCAGGAGCAATTAGATGGGTCACAACCCTATTTTTGCAACTTTGAAAATTTTAGTGGGTAAGAGTTATGCCCCTTGATTAAGCGATTTCATCAAATATTGGGAAAACCGTCGCTTTTTTGGAATTTTTGGACCAACTTTTGTTGTTCGAAATGTTCTCAGCTACATTTTGATATACCACAACCCTACTTTTGGTGACTTAGATGACTTGGAATTCTTGCGCGTTGAGGGTTACGGGGCTTGAATAAGTGCGATTACGCCCAAATTAGCGAAAACCGGCACTTTTTTGGTCTTCGGAAATGGATAAAAGTTCTTCGTGATGGTCCCAGGAGCAATTAGATGGGTCACAACCCTATTTTTGCAACTTTGAAAATTTTAGTGGGTAAGAGTTATGCCCCTTGATTAAGCGATTTCATCAAATATTGGGAAAACCGTCGCTTTTTTGGAATTTTTGGACCAACTTTTGTTGTTCGAAATGTTCTCAGCTACATTTTGATATACCACAACCCTACTTTTGGTGACTTAGATGACTTGGAATTCTTGCGCGTTGAGGGTTACGGGGCTTGAATAAGTGCGATTACGCCCAAATTAGCGAAAACCGGCACTTTTTTGGTCTTCGGAAATGGATAAAAGTTCTTCGTGATGGTCCCAGGAGCAATTAGATGGGTCACAACCCTATTTTTGCAACTTTGAAAATTTTAGTGGGTAAGAGTTATGCCCCTTGATTAAGCGATTTCATCAAATATTGGGAAAACCGTCGCTTTTTTGGAATTTTTGGACCAACTTTTGTTGTTCGAAATGTTCTCAGCTACATTTTGATATACCACAACCCTACTTTTGGTGACTTAGATGACTTGGAATTCTTGCGCGTTGAGGGTTACGGGGCTTGAATAAGTCCGATTACGCCCAAATTAGCGAAAACCGGCACTTTTTTGGTCTTCGGAAATGGATAAAAGTTCTTCGTGATGGTCCCAGGAGCAATTAGATGGGTCACAACCCTATTTTTGCAACTTTGAAAATTTTAGTGGGTAAGAGTTATGCCCCTTGATTAAGCGATTTCATCAAATATTGGGAAAACCGTCGCTTTTTTGGAATTTTTGGACCAACTTTTGTTGTTCGAAATGTTCTCAGCTACATTTTGATATACCACAACCCTACTTTTGGTGACTTAGATGACTTGGAATTCTTGCGCGTTGAGGGTTACGGGGCTTGAATAAGTCCGATTACGCCCAAATTAGCGAAAACCGGCACTTTTTTGGTCTTCGGAAATGGATAAAAGTTCTTCGTGATGGTCCCAGGAGCAATTAGATGGGTCACAACCCTATT
>OU744733.1:12132603-12355369 GCA_916613615.1 Steromphala cineraria
GGGAAAACCGTCGCTTTTTTGGAATTTTTGGACCAACTTTTGTTGTTCGAAATGTTCTCAGCTACATTTTGATATACCACAACCCTACTTTTGGTGACTTAGATGACTTGGAATTCTTGCGCGTTGAGGGTTACGGGGCTTGAATAAGTGCGATTACGCCCAAATTAGCGAAAACCGGCACTTTTTTGGTCTTCGGAAATGGATAAAAGTTCTTCGTGATGGTCCCAGGAGCAATTAGATGGGTCACAACCCTATTTTTGCAACTTTGAAAATTTTAGTGCGTAAGAGTTATGCCCCTTGATTAAGCGATTTCATCAAATATTGGGAAAACCGTCGCTTTTTTGGAATTTTTGGACCAACTTTTGTTGTTCGAAATGTTCTCAGCTACATTTTGATATACCACAACCCTACTTTTGGTGACTTAGATGACTTGGAATTCTTGCGCGTTGAGGGTTACGGGGCTTGAATAAGTGCGATTACGCCCAAATTAGCGAAAACCGGCACTTTTTTGGTCTTCGGAAATGGATAAAAGTTCTTCGTGATGGTCCCAGGAGCAATTAGATGGGTCACAACCCTATTTTTGCAACTTTGAAAATTTTAGTGGGTAAGAGTTATGCCCCTTGATTAAGCGATTTCATCAAATATTGGGAAAACCGTCGCTTTTTTGGAATTTTTGGACCAACTTTTGTTGTTCGAAATGTTCTCAGCTACATTTTGATATACCACAACCCTACTTTTGGTGACTTAGATGACTTGGAATTCTTGCGCGTTGAGGGTTACGGGGCTTGAATAAGTGCGATTACGCCCAAATTAGCGAAAACCGGCACTTTTTTGGTCTTCGGAAATGGATAAAAGTTCTTCGTGATGGTCCCAGGAGCAATTAGATGGGTCACAACCCTATTTTTGCAACTTTGAAAATTTTAGTGGGTAAGAGTTATGCCCCTTGATTAAGCGATTTCATCAAATATTGGGAAAACCGTCGCTTTTTTGGAATTTTTGGACCAACTTTTGTTGTTCGAAATGTTCTCAGCTACATTTTGATATACCACAACCCTACTTTTGGTGACTTAGATGACTTGGAATTCTTGCGCGTTGAGGGTTACGGGGCTTGAATAAGTGCGATTACGCCCAAATTAGCGAAAACCGGCACTTTTTTGGTCTTCGGAAATGGATAAAAGTTCTTCGTGATGGTCCCAGGAGCAATTAGATGGGTCACAACCCTATTTTTGCAACTTTGAAAATTTTAGTGGGTAAGAGTTATGCCCCTTGATTAAGCGATTTCATCAAATATTGGGAAAACCGTCGCTTTTTTGGAATTTTTGGACCAACTTTTGTTGTTCGAAATGTTCTCAGCTACATTTTGATATACCACAACCCTACTTTTGGTGACTTAGATGACTTGGAATTCTTGCGCGTTGAGGGTTACGGGGCTTGAATAAGTGCGATTACGCCCAAATTAGCGAAAACCGGCACTTTTTTGGTCTTCGGAAATGGATAAAAGTTCTTCGTGATGGTCCCAGGAGCAATTAGATGGGTCACAACCCTATTTTTGCAACTTTGAAAATTTTAGTGGGTAAGAGTTATGCACCTTGATTAAGCGATTTCATCAAATATTGGGAAAACCGTCGCTTTTTTGGAATTTTTGGACCAACTTTTGTTGTTCGAAATGTTCTCAGCTACATTTTGATATACCACAACCCTACTTTTGGTGACTTAGATGACTTGGAATTCTTGCGCGTTGAGGGTTACGGGGCTTGAATAAGTGCGATTACGCCCAAATTAGCGAAAACCGGCACTTTTTTGGTCTTCGGAAATGGATAAAAGTTCATCGTGATGGTCCCAGGAGCAATTAGATGGGTCACAACCCTATTTTTGCAACTTTGAAAATTTTAGTGGGTAAGAGTTATGCCCCTTGATTAAGCGATTTCATCAAATATTGGGAAAACCGTCGCTTTTTTGGAATTTTTGGACCAACTTTTGTTGTTCGAAATGTTCTCAGCTACATTTTGATATACCACAACCCTACTTTTGGTGACTTAGATGACTTGGAATTCTTGCGCGTTGAGGGTTACGGGGCTTGAATAAGTGCGATTACGCCCAAATTAGCGAAAACCGGCACTTTTTTGGTCTTCGGAAATGGATAAAAGTTCTTCGTGATGGTCCCAGGAGCAATTAGATGGGTCACAACCCTATTTTTGCAACTTTGAAAATTTTAGTGGGTAAGAGTTATGCCCCTTGATTAAGCGATTTCATCAAATATTGGGAAAACCGTCGCTTTTTTGGAATTTTTGGACCAACTTTTGTTGTTCGAAATGTTCTCAGCTACATTTTGATATACCACAACCCTACTTTTGGTGACTTAGATGACTTGGAATTCTTGCGCGTTGAGGGTTACGGGGCTTGAATAAGTGCGATTACGCCCAAATTAGCGAAAACCGGCACTTTTTTGGTCTTCGGAAATGGATAAAAGTTCTTCGTGATGGTCCCAGGAGCAATTAGATGGGTCACAACCCTATTTTTGCAACTTTGAAAATTTTAGTGGGTAAGAGTTATGCCCCTTGATTAAGCGATTTCATCAAATATTGGGAAAACCGTCGCTTTTTTGGAATTTTTGGACCAACTTTTGTTGTTCGAAATGTTCTCAGCTACATTTTGATATACCACAACCCTACTTTTGGTGACTTAGATGACTTGGAATTCTTGCGCGTTGAGGGTTACGGGGCTTGAATAAGTGCGATTACGCCCAAATTAGCGAAAACCGGCACTTTTTTGGTCTTCGGAAATGGATAAAAGTTCTTCGTGATGGTCCCAGGAGCAATTAGATGGGTCACAACCCTATTTTTGCAACTTTGAAAATTTTAGTGGGTAAGAGTTATGCCCCTTGATTAAGCGATTTCATCAAATATTGGGAAAACCGTCGCTTTTTTGGAATTTTTGGACCAACTTTTGTTGTTCGAAATGTTCTCAGCTACATTTTGATATACCACAACCCTACTTTTGGTGACTTAGATGACTTGGAATTCTTGCGCGTTGAGGGTTACGGGGCTTGAATAAGTGCGATTACGCCCAAATTAGCGAAAACCGGCACTTTTTTGGTCTTCGGAAATGGATAAAAGTTCTTCGTGATGGTCCCAGGAGCAATTAGATGGGTCACAACCCTATTTTTGCAACTTTGAAAATTTTAGTGGGTAAGAGTTATGCCCCTTGATTAAGCGATTTCATCAAATATTGGGAAAACCGTCGCTTTTTTGGAATTTTTGGACCAACTTTTGTTGTTCGAAATGTTCTCAGCTACATTTTGATATACCACAACCCTACTTTTGGTGACTTAGATGACTTGGAATTCTTGCGCGTTGAGGGTTACGGGGCTTGAATAAGTGCGATTACGCCCAAATTAGCGAAAACCGGCACTTTTTTGGTCTTCGGAAATGGATAAAAGTTCTTCGTGATGGTCCCAGGAGCAATTAGATGGGTCACAACCCTATTTTTGCAACTTTGAAAATTTTAGTGGGTAAGAGTTATGCCCCTTGATTAAGCGATTTCATCAAATATTGGGAAAACCGTCGCTTTTTTGGAATTTTTGGACCAACTTTTGTTGTTCGAAATGTTCTCAGCTACATTTTGATATACCACAACCCTACTTTTGGTGACTTAGATGACTTGGAATTCTTGCGCGTTGAGGGTTACGGGGCTTGAATAAGTGCGATTACGCCCAAATTAGCGAAAACCGGCACTTTTTTGGTCTTCGGAAATGGATAAAAGTTCTTCGTGATGGTCCCAGGAGCAATTAGATGGGTCACAACCCTATTTTTGCAACTTTGAAAATTTTAGTGGGTAAGAGTTATGCCCCTTGATTAAGCGATTTCATCAAATATTGGGAAAACCGTCGCTTTTTTGGAATTTTTGGACCAACTTTTGTTGTTCGAAATGTTCTCAGCTACATTTTGATATACCACAACCCTACTTTTGGTGACTTAGATGACTTGGAATTCTTGCGCGTTGAGGGTTACGGGGCTTGAATAAGTGCGATTACGCCCAAATTAGCGAAAACCGGCACTTTTTTGGTCTTCGGAAATGGATAAAAGTTCTTCGTGATGGTCCCAGGAGCAATTAGATGGGTCACAACCCTATTTTTGCAACTTTGAAAATTTTAGTGGGTAAGAGTTATGCCCCTTGATTAAGCGATTTCATCAAATATTGGGAAAACCGTCGCTTTTTTGGAATTTTTGGACCAACTTTTGTTGTTCGAAATGTTCTCAGCTACATTTTGATATACCACAACCCTACTTTTGGTGACTTAGATGACTTGGAATTCTTGCGCGTTGAGGGTTACGGGGCTTGAATAAGTGCGATTACGCCCAAATTAGCGAAAACCGGCACTTTTTTGGTCTTCGGAAATGGATAAAAGTTCTTCGTGATGGTCCCAGGAGCAATTAGATGGGTCACAACCCTATTTTTGCAACTTTGAAAATTTTAGTGGGTAAGAGTTATGCCCCTTGATTAAGCGATTTCATCAAATATTGGGAAAACCGTCGCTTTTTTGGAATTTTTGGACCAACTTTTGTTGTTCGAAATGTTCTCAGCTACATTTTGATATACCACAACCCTACTTTTGGTGACTTAGATGACTTGGAATTCTTGCGCGTTGAGGGTTACGGGGCTTGAATAAGTGCGATTACGCCCAAATTAGCGAAAACCGGCACTTTTTTGGTCTTCGGAAATGGATAAAAGTTCTTCGTGATGGTCCCAGGAGCAATTAGATGGGTCACAACCCTATTTTTGCAACTTTGAAAATTTTAGTGGGTAAGAGTTATGCCCCTTGATTAAGCGATTTCATCAAATATTGGGAAAACCGTCGCTTTTTTGGAATTTTTGGACCAACTTTTGTTGTTCGAAATGTTCTCAGCTACATTTTGATATACCACAACCCTACTTTTGGTGACTTAGATGACTTGGAATTCTTGCGCGTTGAGGGTTACGGGGCTTGAATAAGTGCGATTACGCCCAAATTAGCGAAAACCGGCACTTTTTTGGTCTTCGGAAATGGATAAAAGTTCTTCGTGATGGTCCCAGGAGCAATTAGATGGGTCACAACCCTATTTTTGCAACTTTGAAAATTTTAGTGGGTAAGAGTTATGCCCCTTGATTAAGCGATTTCATCAAATATTGGGAAAACCGTCGCTTTTTTGGAATTTTTGGACCAACTTTTGTTGTTCGAAATGTTCTCAGCTACATTTTGATATACCACAACCCTACTTTTGGTGACTTAGATGACTTGGAATTCTTGCGCGTTGAGGGTTACGGGGCTTGAATAAGTGCGATTACGCCCAAATTAGCGAAAACCGGCACTTTTTTGGTCTTCGGAAATGGATAAAAGTTCTTCGTGATGGTCCCAGGAGCAATTAGATGGGTCACAACCCTATTTTTGCAACTTTGAAAATTTTAGTGGGTAAGAGTTATGCCCCTTGATTAAGCGATTTCATCAAATATTGGGAAAACCGTCGCTTTTTTGGAATTTTTGGACCAACTTTTGTTGTTCGAAATGTTCTCAGCTACATTTTGATATACCACAACCCTACTTTTGGTGACTTAGATGACTTGGAATTCTTGCGCGTTGAGGGTTACGGGGCTTGAATAAGTGCGATTACGCCCAAATTAGCGAAAACCGGCACTTTTTTGGTCTTCGGAAATGGATAAAAGTTCTTCGTGATGGTCCCAGGAGCAATTAGATGGGTCACAACCCTATTTTTGCAACTTTGAAAATTTTAGTGGGTAAGAGTTATGCCCCTTGATTAAGCGATTTCATCAAATATTGGGAAAACCGTCGCTTTTTTGGAATTTTTGGACCAACTTTTGTTATTCGAAATGTTCTCAGCTACATTTTGATATACCACAACCCTACTTTTGGTGACTTAGATGACTTGGAATTCTTGCGCGTTGAGGGTTACGGGGCTTGAATAAGTGCGATTACGCCCAAATTAGCGAAAACCGGCACTTTTTTGGTCTTCGGAAATGGATAAAAGTTCTTCGTGATGGTCCCAGGAGCAATTAGATGGGTCACAACCCTATTTTTGCAACTTTGAAAATTTTAGTGGGTAAGAGTTATGCCCCTTGATTAAGCGATTTCATCAAATATTGGGAAAACCGTCGCTTTTTTGGAATTTTTGGACCAACTTTTGTTGTTCGAAATGTTCTCAGCTACATTTTGATATACCACAACCCTACTTTTGGTGACTTAGATGACTTGGAATTCTTGCGCGTTGAGGGTTACGGGGCTTGAATAAGTGCGATTACGCCCAAATTAGCGAAAACCGGCACTTTTTTGGTCTTCGGAAATGGATAAAAGTTCTTCGTGATGGTCCCAGGAGCAATTAGATGGGTCACAACCCTATTTTTGCAACTTTGAAAATTTTAGTGGGTAAGAGTTATGCCCCTTGATTAAGCGATTTCATCAAATATTGGGAAAACCGTCGCTTTTTTGGAATTTTTGGACCAACTTTTGTTGTTCGAAATGTTCTCAGCTACATTTTGATATACCACAACCCTACTTTTGGTGACTTAGATGACTTGGAATTCTTGCGCGTTGAGGGTTACGGGGCTTGAATAAGTGCGATTACGCCCAAATTAGCGAAAACCGGCACTTTTTTGGTCTTCGGAAATGGATAAAAGTTCTTCGTGATGGTCCCAGGAGCAATTAGATGGGTCACAACCCTATTTTTGCAACTTTGAAAATTTTAGTGGGTAAGAGTTATGCCCCTTGATTAAGCGATTTCATCAAATATTGGGAAAACCGTCGCTTTTTTGGAATTTTTGGACCAACTTTTGTTGTTCGAAATGTTCTCAGCTACATTTGATATACCACAACCCTACTTTTGGTGACTTAGATGACTTGGAATTCTTGCGCGTTGAGGGTTACGGGGCTTGAATAAGTGCGATTACGCCCAAATTAGCGAAAACCGGCACTTTTTTGGTCTTCGGAAATGGATAAAAGTTCTTCGTGATGGTCCCAGGAGCAATTAGATGGGTCACAACCCTATTTTTGCAACTTTGAAAATTTTAGTGGGTAAGAGTTATGCCCCTTGATTAAGCGATTTCATCAAATATTGGGAAAACCGTCGCTTTTTTGGAATTTTTGGACCAACTTTTGTTGTTCGAAATGTTCTCAGCTACATTTTGATATACCACAACCCTACTTTTGGTGACTTAGATGACTTGGAATTCTTGCGCGTTGAGGGTTACGGGGCTTGAATAAGTGCGATTACGCCCAAATTAGCGAAAACCGGCACTTTTTTGGTCTTCGGAAATGGATAAAAGTTCTTCGTGATGGTCCCAGGAGCAATTAGATGGGTCACAACCCTATTTTTGCAACTTTGAAAATTTTAGTGGGTAAGAGTTATGCCCCTTGATTAAGCGATTTCATCAAATATTGGGAAAACCGTCGCTTTTTTGGAATTTTTGGACCAACTTTTGTTATTCGAAATGTTCTCAGCTACATTTTGATATACCACAACCCTACTTTTGGTGACTTAGATGACTTGGAATTCTTGCGCGTTGAGGGTTACGGGGCTTGAATAAGTGCGATTACGCCCAAATTAGCGAAAACCGGCACTTTTTTGGTCTTCGGAAATGGATAAAAGTTCTTCGTGATGGTCCCAGGAGCAATTAGATGGGTCACAACCCTATTTTTGCAACTTTGAAAATTTTAGTGGGTAAGAGTTATGCCCCTTGATTAAGCGATTTCATCAAATATTGGGAAAACCGTCGCTTTTTTGGAATTTTTGGACCAACTTTTGTTGTTCGAAATGTTCTCAGCTACATTTTGATATACCACAACCCTACTTTTGGTGACTTAGATGACTTGGAATTCTTGCGCGTTGAGGGTTACGGGGCTTGAATAAGTGCGATTACGCCCAAATTAGCGAAAAACCGGCACTTTTTTGGTCTTCGGAAATGGATAAAAGTTCTTCGTGATGGTCCCAGGAGCAATTAGATGGGTCACAACCCTATTTTTGCAACTTTGAAAATTTTAGTGGGTAAGAGTTATGCCCCTTGATTAAGCGATTTCATCAAATATTGGGAAAACCGTCGCTTTTTTGGAATTTTTGGACCAACTTTTGTTGTTCGAAATGTTCTCAGCTACATTTTGATATACCACAACCCTACTTTTGGTGACTTAGATGACTTGGAATTCTTGCGCGTTGAGGGTTACGGGGCTTGAATAAGTGCGATTACGCCCAAATTAGCGAAAACCGGCACTTTTTTGGTCTTCGGAAATGGATAAAAGTTCTTCGTGATGGTCCCAGGAGCAATTAGATGGGTCACAACCCTATTTTTGCAACTTTGAAAATTTTAGTGGGTAAGAGTTATGCCCCTTGATTAAGCGATTTCATCAAATATTGGGAAAACCGTCGCTTTTTTGGAATTTTTGGACCAACTTTTGTTGTTCGAAATGTTCTCAGCTACATTTTGATATACCACAACCCTACTTTTGGTGACTTAGATGACTTGGAATTCTTGCGCGTTGAGGGTTACGGGGCTTGAATAAGTGCGATTACGCCCAAATTAGCGAAAACCGGCACTTTTTTGGTCTTCGGAAATGGATAAAAGTTCTTCGTGATGGTCCCAGGAGCAATTAGATGGGTCACAACCCTATTTTTGCAACTTTGAAAATTTTAGTGGGTAAGAGTTATGCCCCTTGATTAAGCGATTTCATCAAATATTGGGAAAAACCGTCGCTTTTTTTGGAATTTTTGGACCAACTTTTGTTGTTCGAAATGTTCTCAGCTACATTTTGATATACCACAACCCTACTTTTGGTGACTTAGATGACTTGGAATTCTTGCGCGTTGAGGGTTACGGGGCTTGAATAAGTGCGATTACGCCCAAATTAGCGAAAACCGGCACTTTTTTGGTCTTCGGAAATGGATAAAAGTTCTTCGTGATGGTCCCAGGAGCAATTAGATGGGTCACAACCCTATTTTTGCAACTTTGAAAATTTTAGTGGGTAAGAGTTATGCCCCTTGATTAAGCGATTTCATCAAATATTGGGAAAACCGTCGCTTTTTTGGAATTTTTGGACCAACTTTTGTTGTTCGAAATGTTCTCAGCTACATTTTGATATACCACAACCCTACTTTTGGTGACTTAGATGACTTGGAATTCTTGCGCGTTGAGGGTTACGGGGCTTGAATAAGTGCGATTACGCCCAAATTAGCGAAAACCGGCACTTTTTTGGTCTTCGGAAATGGATAAAAGTTCTTCGTGATTGTCCCAGGAGCAATTAGATGGGTCACAACCCTATTTTTGCAACTTTGAAAATTTTAGTGGGTAAGAGTTATGCCCCTTGATTAAGCGATTTCATCAAATATTGGGAAAACCGTCGCTTTTTTGGAATTTTTGGACCAACTTTTGTTGTTCGAAATGTTCTCAGCTACATTTTGATATACCACAACCCTACTTTTGGTGACTTAGATGACTTGGAATTCTTGCGCGTTGAGGGTTACGGGGCTTGAATAAGTGCGATTACGCCCAAATTAGCGAAAACCGGCACTTTTTTGGTCTTCGGAAATGGATAAAAGTTCTTCGTGATGGTCCCAGGAGCAATTAGATGGGTCACAACCCTATTTTTGCAACTTTGAAAATTTTAGTGGGTAAGAGTTATGCCCCTTGATTAAGCGATTTCATCAAATATTGGGAAAACCGTCGCTTTTTTGGAATTTTTGGACCAACTTTTGTTGTTCGAAATGTTCTCAGCTACATTTTGATATACCACAACCCTACTTTTGGTGACTTAGATGACTTGGAATTCTTGCGCGTTGAGGGTTACGGGGCTTGAATAAGTGCGATTACGCCCAAATTAGCGAAAACCGGCACTTTTTTGGTCTTCGGAAATGGATAAAAGTTCTTCGTGATGGTCCCAGGAGCAATTAGATGGGTCACAACCCTATTTTTGCAACTTTGAAAATTTTAGTGGGTAAGAGTTATGCCCCTTGATTAAGCGATTTCATCAAATATTGGGAAAACCGTCGCTTTTTTGGAATTTTTGGACCAACTTTTGTTGTTCGAAATGTTCTCAGCTACATTTTGATATACCACAACCCTACTTTTGGTGACTTAGATGACTTGGAATTCTTGCGCGTTGAGGGTTACGGGGCTTGAATAAGTGCGATTACGCCCAAATTAGCGAAAACCGGCACTTTTTTGGTCTTCGGAAATGGATAAAAGTTCTTCGTGATGGTCCCAGGAGCAATTAGATGGGTCACAACCCTATTTTTGCAACTTTGAAAATTTTAGTGGGTAAGAGTTATGCCCCTTGATTAAGCGATTTCATCAAATATTGGGAAAACCGTCGCTTTTTTGGAATTTTTGGACCAACTTTTGTTGTTCGAAATGTTCTCAGCTACATTTTGATATACCACAACCCTACTTTTGGTGACTTAGATGACTTGGAATTCTTGCGCGTTGAGGGTTACGGGGCTTGAATAAGTGCGATTACGCCCAAATTAGCGAAAACCGGCACTTTTTTGGTCTTCGGAAATGGATAAAAGTTCTTCGTGATGGTCCCAGGAGCAATTAGATGGGTCACAACCCTATTTTTGCAACTTTGAAAATTTTAGTGGGTAAGAGTTATGCCCCTTGATTAAGCGATTTCATCAAATATTGGGAAAACCGTCGCTTTTTTGGAATTTTTGGACCAACTTTTGTTGTTCGAAATGTTCTCAGCTACATTTTGATATACCACAACCCTACTTTTGGTGACTTAGATGACTTGGAATTCTTGCGCGTTGAGGGTTACGGGGCTTGAATAAGTGCGATTACGCCCAAATTAGCGAAAACCGGCACTTTTTTGGTCTTCGGAAATGGATAAAAGTTCTTCGTGATGGTCCCAGGAGCAATTAGATGGGTCACAACCCTATTTTTGCAACTTTGAAAATTTTAGTGGGTAAGAGTTATGCCCCTTGATTAAGCGATTTCATCAAATATTGGGAAAACCGTCGCTTTTTTGGAATTTTTGGACCAACTTTTGTTGTTCGAAATGTTCTCAGCTACATTTTGATATACCACAACCCTACTTTTGGTGACTTAGATGACTTGGAATTCTTGCGCGTTGAGGGTTACGGGGCTTGAATAAGTGCGATTACGCCCAAATTAGCGAAAACCGGCACTTTTTTGGTCTTCGGAAATGGATAAAAGTTCTTCGTGATGGTCCCAGGAGCAATTAGATGGGTCACAACCCTATTTTTGCAACTTTGAAAATTTTAGTGGGTAAGAGTTATGCCCCTTGATTAAGCGATTTCATCAAATATTGGGAAAACCGTCGCTTTTTTGGAATTTTTGGACCAACTTTTGTTGTTCGAAATGTTCTCAGCTACATTTTGATATACCACAACCCTACTTTTGGTGACTTAGATGACTTGGAATTCTTGCGCGTTGAGGGTTACGGGGCTTGAATAAGTGCGATTACGCCCAAATTAGCGAAAACCGGCACTTTTTTGGTCTTCGGAAATGGATAAAAGTTCTTCGTGATGGTCCCAGGAGCAATTAGATGGGTCACAACCCTATTTTTGCAACTTTGAAAATTTTAGTGGGTAAGAGTTATGCCCCTTGATTAAGCGATTTCATCAAATATTGGGAAAACCGTCGCTTTTTTGGAATTTTTGGACCAACTTTTGTTGTTCGAAATGTTCTCAGCTACATTTTGATATACCACAACCCTACTTTTGGTGACTTAGATGACTTGGAATTCTTGCGCGTTGAGGGTTACGGGGCTTGAATAAGTGCGATTACGCCCAAATTAGCGAAAACCGGCACTTTTTTGGTCTTCGGAAATGGATAAAAGTTCTTCGTGATGGTCCCAGGAGCAATTAGATGGGTCACAACCCTATTTTTGCAACTTTGAAAATTTTAGTGGGTAAGAGTTATGCCCCTTGATTAAGCGATTTCATCAAATATTGGGAAAACCGTCGCTTTTTTGGAATTTTTGGACCAACTTTTGTTGTTCGAAATGTTCTCAGCTACATTTTGATATACCACAACCCTACTTTTGGTGACTTAGATGACTTGGAATTCTTGCGCGTTGAGGGTTACGGGGCTTGAATAAGTGCGATTACGCCCAAATTAGCGAAAACCGGCACTTTTTTGGTCTTCGGAAATGGATAAAAGTTCTTCGTGATGGTCCCAGGAGCAATTAGATGGGTCACAACCCTATTTTTGCAACTTTGAAAATTTTAGTGGGTAAGAGTTATGCCCCTTGATTAAGCGATTTCATCAAATATTGGGAAAAACCGTCGCTTTTTTGGAATTTTTGGACCAACTTTTGTTGTTCGAAATGTTCTCAGCTACATTTTGATATACCACAACCCTACTTTTGGTGACTTAGATGACTTGGAATTCTTGCGCGTTGAGGGTTACGGGGCTTGAATAAGTGCGATTACGCCCAAATTAGTGAAAACCGGCACTTTTTTGGTCTTCGGAAATGGATAAAAGTTCTTCGTGATGGTCCCAGGAGCAATTAGATGGGTCACAACCCTATTTTTGCAACTTTGAAAATTTTAGTGGGTAAGAGTTATGCCCCTTGATTAAGCGATTTCATCAAATATTGGGAAAACCGTCGCTTTTTTGGAATTTTTGGACCAACTTTTGTTGTTCGAAATGTTCTCAGCTACATTTTGATATACCACAACCCTACTTTTGGTGACTTAGATGACTTGGAATTCTTGCGCGTTGAGGGTTACGGGGCTTGAATAAGTGCGATTACGCCCAAATTAGCGAAAACCGGCACTTTTTTGGTCTTCGGAAATGGATAAAAGTTCTTCGTGATGGTCCCAGGAGCAATTAGATGGGTCACAACCCTATTTTTGCAACTTTGAAAATTTTAGTGGGTAAGAGTTATGCCCCTTGATTAAGCGATTTCATCAAATATTGGGAAAACCGTCGCTTTTTTGGAATTTTTGGACCAACTTTTGTTGTTCGAAATGTTCTCAGCTACATTTTGATATACCACAACCCTACTTTTGGTGACTTAGATGACTTGGAATTCTTGCGCGTTGAGGGTTACGGGGCTTGAATAAGTGCGATTACGCCCAAATTAGCGAAAACCGGCACTTTTTTGGTCTTCGGAAATGGATAAAAGTTCTTCGTGATGGTCCCAGGAGCAATTAGATGGGTCACAACCCTATTTTTGCAACTTTGAAAATTTTAGTGGG
This sequence comes from Steromphala cineraria, assembly GCA_916613615.1. Taxonomy (NCBI): domain Eukaryota; kingdom Metazoa; phylum Mollusca; class Gastropoda; order Trochida; family Trochidae; genus Steromphala; species Steromphala cineraria. The sequence goes on from OU744733.1 coordinate 12,145,809, forward strand.
TAAGAGTTATGCCCCTTGATTAAGCGATTTCATCAAATATTGGGAAAACCGTCGCTTTTTTGGAATTTTTGGACCAACTTTTGTTGTTCGAAATGTTCTCAGCTACATTTTGATATACCACAACCCTACTTTTGGTGACTTAGATGACTTGGAATTCTTGCGCGTTGAGGGTTACGGGGCTTGAATAAGTGCGATTACGCCCAAATTAGCGAAAACCGGCACTTTTTTGGTCTTCGGAAATGGATAAAAGTTCTTCGTGATGGTCCCAGGAGCAATTAGATGGGTCACAACCCTATTTTTGCAACTTTGAAAATTTTAGTGGGTAAGAGTTATGCCCCTTGATTAAGCGATTTCATCAAATATTGGGAAAACCGTCGCTTTTTTGGAATTTTTGGACCAACTTTTGTTGTTCGAAATGTTCTCAGCTACATTTTGATATACCACAACCCTACTTTTGGTGACTTAGATGACTTGGAATTCTTGCGCGTTGAGGGTTACGGGGCTTGAATAAGTGCGATTACGCCCAAATTAGCGAAAACCGGCACTTTTTTGGTCTTCGGAAATGGATAAAAGTTCTTCGTGATGGTCCCAGGAGCAATTAGATGGGTCACAACCCTATTTTTGCAACTTTGAAAATTTTAGTGGGTAAGAGTTATGCCCCTTGATTAAGCGATTTCATCAAATATTGGGAAAACCGTCGCTTTTTTGGAATTTTTGGACCAACTTTTGTTGTTCGAAATGTTCTCAGCTACATTTTGATATACCACAACCCTACTTTTGGTGACTTAGATGACTTGGAATTCTTGCGCGTTGAGGGTTACGGGGCTTGAATAAGTGCGATTACGCCCAAATTAGTGAAAACCGGCACTTTTTTGGTCTTCGGAAATGGATAAAAGTTCTTCGTGATGGTCCCAGGAGCAATTAGATGGGTCACAACCCTATTTTTGCAACTTTGAAAATTTTAGTGGGTAAGAGTTATGCCCCTTGATTAAGCGATTTCATCAAATATTGGGAAAACCGTCGCTTTTTTGGAATTTTTGGACCAACTTTTGTTGTTCGAAATGTTCTCAGCTACATTTTGATATACCACAACCCTACTTTTGGTGACTTAGATGACTTGGAATTCTTGCGCGTTGAGGGTTACGGGGCTTGAATAAGTGCGATTACGCCCAAATTAGCGAAAACCGGCACTTTTTTGGTCTTCGGAAATGGATAAAAGTTCTTCGTGATGGTCCCAGGAGCAATTAGATGGGTCACAACCCTATTTTTGCAACTTTGAAAATTTTAGTGGGTAAGAGTTATGCCCCTTGATTAAGCGATTTCATCAAATATTGGGAAAACCGTCGCTTTTTTGGAATTTTTGGACCAACTTTTGTTGTTCGAAATGTTCTCAGCTACATTTTGATATACCACAACCCTACTTTTGGTGACTTAGATGACTTGGAATTCTTGCGCGTTGAGGGTTACGGGGCTTGAATAAGTGCGATTACGCCCAAATTAGCGAAAACCGGCACTTTTTTGGTCTTCGGAAATGGATAAAAGTTCTTCGTGATGGTCCCAGGAGCAATTAGATGGGTCACAACCCTATTTTTGCAACTTTGAAAATTTTAGTGGGTAAGAGTTATGCCCCTTGATTAAGCGATTTCATCAAATATTGGGAAAACCGTCGCTTTTTTGGAATTTTTGGACCAACTTTTGTTGTTCGAAATGTTCTCAGCTACATTTTGATATACCACAACCCTACTTTTGGTGACTTAGATGACTTGGAATTCTTGCGCGTTGAGGGTTACGGGGCTTGAATAAGTGCGATTACGCCCAAATTAGCGAAAACCGGCACTTTTTTGGTCTTCGGAAATGGATAAAAGTTCTTCGTGATGGTCCCAGGAGCAATTAGATGGGTCACAACCCTATTTTTGCAACTTTGAAAATTTTAGTGGGTAAGAGTTATGCCCCTTGATTAAGCGATTTCATCAAATATTGGGAAAACCGTCGCTTTTTTGGAATTTTTGGACCAACTTTTGTTGTTCGAAATGTTCTCAGCTACATTTTGATATACCACAACCCTACTTTTGGTGACTTAGATGACTTGGAATTCTTGCGCGTTGAGGGTTACGGGGCTTGAATAAGTGCGATTACGCCCAAATTAGCGAAAACCGGCACTTTTTTGGTCTTCGGAAATGGATAAAAGTTCTTCGTGATGGTCCCAGGAGCAATTAGATGGGTCACAACCCTATTTTTGCAACTTTGAAAATTTTAGTGGGTAAGAGTTATGCCCCTTGATTAAGCGATTTCATCAAATATTGGGAAAACCGTCGCTTTTTTGGAATTTTTGGACCAACTTTTGTTGTTCGAAATGTTCTCAGCTACATTTTGATATACCACAACCCTACTTTTGGTGACTTAGATGACTTGGAATTCTTGCGCGTTGAGGGTTACGGGGCTTGAATAAGTGCGATTACGCCCAAATTAGCGAAAACCGGCACTTTTTTGGTCTTCGGAAATGGATAAAAGTTCTTCGTGATGGTCCCAGGAGCAATTAGATGGGTCACAACCCTATTTTTGCAACTTTGAAAATTTTAGTGGGTAAGAGTTATGCCCCTTGATTAAGCGATTTCATCAAATATTGGGAAAACCGTCGCTTTTTTGGAATTTTTGGACCAACTTTTGTTGTTCGAAATGTTCTCAGCTACATTTTGATATACCACAACCCTACTTTTGGTGACTTAGATGACTTGGAATTCTTGCGCGTTGAGGGTTACGGGGCTTGAATAAGTGCGATTACGCCCAAATTAGCGAAAACCGGCACTTTTTTGGTCTTCGGAAATGGATAAAAGTTCTTCGTGATGGTCCCAGGAGCAATTAGATGGGTCACAACCCTATTTTTGCAACTTTGAAAATTTTAGTGGGTAAGAGTTATGCCCCTTGATTAAGCGATTTCATCAAATATTGGGAAAACCGTCGCTTTTTTGGAATTTTTGGACCAACTTTTGTTGTTCGAAATGTTCTCAGCTACATTTTGATATACCACAACCCTACTTTTGGTGACTTAGATGACTTGGAATTCTTGCGCGTTGAGGGTTACGGGGCTTGAATAAGTGCGATTACGCCCAAATTAGTGAAAACCGGCACTTTTTTGGTCTTCGGAAATGGATAAAAGTTCTTCGTGATGGTCCCAGGAGCAATTAGATGGGTCACAACCCTATTTTTGCAACTTTGAAAATTTTAGTGGGTAAGAGTTATGCCCCTTGATTAAGCGATTTCATCAAATATTGGGAAAACCGTCGCTTTTTTGGAATTTTTGGACCAACTTTTGTTGTTCGAAATGTTCTCAGCTACATTTTGATATACCACAACCCTACTTTTGGTGACTTAGATGACTTGGAATTCTTGCGCGTTGAGGGTTACGGGGCTTGAATAAGTGCGATTACGCCCAAATTAGCGAAAACCGGCACTTTTTTGGTCTTCGGAAATGGATAAAAGTTCTTCGTGATGGTCCCAGGAGCAATTAGATGGGTCACAACCCTATTTTTGCAACTTTGAAAATTTTAGTGGGTAAGAGTTATGCCCCTTGATTAAGCGATTTCATCAAATATTGGGAAAACCGTCGCTTTTTTGGAATTTTTGGACCAACTTTTGTTGTTCGAAATGTTCTCAGCTACATTTTGATATACCACAACCCTACTTTTGGTGACTTAGATGACTTGGAATTCTTGCGCGTTGAGGGTTACGGGGCTTGAATAAGTGCGATTACGCCCAAATTAGCGAAAACCGGCACTTTTTTGGTCTTCGGAAATGGATAAAAGTTCTTCGTGATGGTCCCAGGAGCAATTAGATGGGTCACAACCCTATTTTTGCAACTTTGAAAATTTTAGTGGGTAAGAGTTATGCCCCTTGATTAAGCGATTTCATCAAATATTGGGAAAACCGTCGCTTTTTTGGAATTTTTGGACCAACTTTTGTTGTTCGAAATGTTCTCAGCTACATTTTGATATACCACAACTCTACTTTTGGTGACTTAGATGACTTGGAATTCTTGCGCGTTGAGGGTTACGGGGCTTGAATAAGTGCGATTACGCCCAAATTAGCGAAAACCGGCACTTTTTTGGTCTTCGGAAATGGATAAAAGTTCTTCGTGATGGTCCCAGGAGCAATTAGATGGGTCACAACCCTATTTTTGCAACTTTGAAAATTTTAGTGGGTAAGAGTTATGCCCCTTGATTAAGCGATTTCATCAAATATTGGGAAAACCGTCGCTTTTTTGGAATTTTTGGACCAACTTTTGTTGTTCGAAATGTTCTCAGCTACATTTTGATATACCACAACTCTACTTTTGGTGACTTAGATGACTTGGAATTCTTGCGCGTTGAGGGTTACGGGGCTTGAATAAGTGCGATTACCCCCAAATTAGCGAAAACCGGCACTTTTTTGGTCTTCGGAAATGGATAAAAGTTCTTCGTGATGGTCCCAGGAGCAATTAGATGGGTCACAACCCTATTTTTGCAACTTTGAAAATTTTAGTGGGTAAGAGTTATGCCCCTTGATTAAGCGATTTCATCAAATATTGGGAAAACCGTCGCTTTTTTGGAATTTTTGGACCAACTTTTGTTGTTCGAAATGTTCTCAGCTACATTTTGATATACCACAACCCTACTTTTGGTGACTTAGATGACTTGGAATTCTTGCGCGTTGAGGGTTACGGGGCTTGAATAAGTGCGATTACGCCCAAATTAGCGAAAACCGGCACTTTTTTGGTCTTCGGAAATGGATAAAAGTTCTTCGTGATGGTCCCAGGAGCAATTAGATGGGTCACAACCCTATTTTTGCAACTTTGAAAATTTTAGGGGGTAAGAGTTATGCCCCTTGATTAAGCGATTTCATCAAATATTGGGAAAACCGTCGCTTTTTTGGAATTTTTGGACCAACTTATGTCGTTTGAAATGTTCTCAGCTACCTTTTGATATACCACAACCCTACTTTTGGTGACTTAGATGACTTGGAATTCTTGCGCGTTGAGGGTTACGGGGCTTGAATAAGTGCGATTACCCCCAAATTAGCGAAAACCGGCACTTTTTTGGTCTTCGGAAATGGATAAAAGTTCTTCGTGATGGTCCCAGGAGCAATTAGATGGGTCACAACCCTATTTTTGCAACTTTGAAAATTTTAGTGGGTAAGAGTTATGCCCCTTGATTAAGCGATTTCATCAAATATTGGGAAAACCGTCGCTTTTTTGGAATTTTTGGACCAACTTTTGTTGTTCGAAATGTTCTCAGCTACATTTTGATATACCACAACCCTACTTTTGGTGACTTAGATGACTTGGAATTCTTGCGCGTTGAGGGTTACGGGGCTTGAATAAGTGCGATTACGCCCAAATTAGCGAAAACCGGCACTTTTTTGGTCTTCGGAAATGGATAAAAGTTCTTCGTGATGGTCCCAGGAGCAATTAGATGGGTCACAACCCTATTTTTGCAACTTTGAAAATTTTAGTGGGTAAGAGTTATGCCCCTTGATTAAGCGATTTCATCAAATATTGGGAAAACCGTCGCTTTTTTGGAATTTTTGGACCAACTTTTGTTGTTCGAAATGTTCTCAGCTACATTTTGATATACCACAACCCTACTTTTGGTGACTTAGATGACTTGGAATTCTTGCGCGTTGAGGGTTACGGGGCTTGAATAAGTGCGATTACGCCCAAATTAGCGAAAACCGGCACTTTTTTGGTCTTCGGAAATGGATAAAAGTTCTTCGTGATGGTCCCAGGAGCAATTAGATGGGTCACAACCCTATTTTTGCAACTTTGAAAATTTTAGTGGGTAAGAGTTATGCCCCTTGATTAAGCGATTTCATCAAATATTGGGAAAACCGTCGCTTTTTTGGAATTTTTGGACCAACTTTTGTTGTTCGACATGTTCTCAGCTACATTTTGATATACCACAACCCTACTTTTGGTGACTTAGATGACTTGGAATTCTTGCGCGTTGAGGGTTACGGGGCTTGAATAAGTGCGATTACGCCCAAATTAGCGAAAACCGGCACTTTTTTGGTCTTCGGAAATGGATAAAAGTTCTTCGTGATGGTCCCAGGAGCAATTAGATGGGTCACAACCCTATTTTTGCAACTTTGAAAATTTTAGTGGGTAAGAGTTATGCCCCTTGATTAAGCGATTTCATCAAATATTGGGAAAACCGTCGCTTTTTTGGAATTTTTGGACCAACTTTTGTTGTTCGAAATGTTCTCAGCTACATTTTGATATACCACAACCCTACTTTTGGTGACTTAGATGACTTGGAATTCTTGCGCGTTGAGGGTTACGGGGCTTGAATAAGTGCGATTACGCCCAAATTAGCGAAAACCGGCACTTTTTTGGTCTTCGGAAATGGATAAAAGTTCTTCGTGATGGTCCCAGGAGCAATTAGATGGGTCACAACCCTATTTTTGCAACTTTGAAAATTTTAGTGGGTAAGAGTTATGCCCCTTGATTAAGCGATTTCATCAAATATTGGGAAAACCGTCGCTTTTTTGGAATTTTTGGACCAACTTTTGTTGTTCGAAATGTTCTCAGCTACATTTTGATATACCACAACCCTACTTTTGGTGACTTAGATGACTTGGAATTCTTGCGCGTTGAGGGTTACGGGGCTTGAATAAGTGCGATTACGCCCAAATTAGCGAAAACCGGCACTTTTTTGGTCTTCGGAAATGGATAAAAGTTCTTCGTGATGGTCCCAGGAGCAATTAGATGGGTCACAACCCTATTTTTGCAACTTTGAAAATTTTAGTGGGTAAGAGTTATGCCCCTTGATTAAGCGATTTCATCAAATATTGGGAAAACCGTCGCTTTTTTGGAATTTTTGGACCAACTTTTGTTGTTCGAAATGTTCTCAGCTACATTTTGATATACCACAACCCTACTTTTGGTGACTTAGATGACTTGGAATTCTTGCGCGTTGAGGGTTACGGGGCTTGAATAAGTGCGATTACGCCCAAATTAGCGAAAACCGGCACTTTTTTGGTCTTCGGAAATGGATAAAAGTTCTTCGTGATGGTCCCAGGAGCAATTAGATGGGTCACAACCCTATTTTTGCAACTTTGAAAATTTTAGTGGGTAAGAGTTATGCCCCTTGATTAAGCGATTTCATCAAATATTGGGAAAACCGTCGCTTTTTTGGAATTTTTGGACCAACTTTTGTTGTTCGAAATGTTCTCAGCTACATTTTGATATACCACAACCCTACTTTTGGTGACTTAGATGACTTGGAATTCTTGCGCGTTGAGGGTTACGGGGCTTGAATAAGTGCGATTACGCCCAAATTAGCGAAAACCGGCACTTTTTTGGTCTTCGGAAATGGATAAAAGTTCTTCGTGATGGTCCCAGGAGCAATTAGATGGGTCACAACCCTATTTTTGCAACTTTGAAAATTTTAGTGGGTAAGAGTTATGCCCCTTGATTAAGCGATTTCATCAAATATTGGGAAAACTGTCGCTTTTTTGGAATTTTTGGACCAACTTTTGTTGTTCGAAATGTTCTCAGCTACATTTTGATATACCACAACCCTACTTTTGGTGACTTAGATGACTTGGAATTCTTGCGTGTTGAGGGTTACGGGGCTTGAATAAGTGCGATTACGCCCAAATTAGCGAAAACCGGCACTTTTTTGGTCTTCGGAAATGGATAAAAGTTCTTCGTGATGGTCCCAGGAGCAATTAGATGGGTCACAACCCTATTTTTGCAACTTTGAAAATTTTAGTGGGTAAGAGTTATGCCCCTTGATTAAGCGATTTCATCAAATATTGGGAAAACCGTCGCTTTTTTGGAATTTTTGGACCAACTTTTGTTGTTCGAAATGTTCTCAGCTACATTTTGATATACCACAACCCTACTTTTGGTGACTTAGATGACTTGGAATTCTTGCGCGTTGAGGGTTACGGGGCTTGAATAAGTGCGATTACGCCCAAATTAGCGAAAACCGGCACTTTTTTGGTCTTCGGAAATGGATAAAAGTTCTTCGTGATGGTCCCAGGAGCAATTAGATGGGTCACAACCCTATTTTTGCAACTTTGAAAATTTTAGTGGGTAAGAGTTATGCCCCTTGATTAAGCGATTTCATCAAATATTGGGAAAACCGTCGCTTTTTTGGAATTTTTGGACCAACTTTTGTTGTTCGAAATGTTCTCAGCTACATTTTGATATACAACAACCCTACTTTTGGTGACTTAGATGACTTGGAATTCTTGCGCATTGAGGGTTACGGGGCTTGAATAAGTGCGATTACGCCCAAATTAGCGAAAACCGGCACTTTTTTGGTCTTCGGAAATGGATGAAAGTTCTTCGTGATGGTCCCAGGAGCAATTAGATGGGTCACAACCCTATTTTTGCAACTTTGAAAATTTTAGTGGGTAAGAGTTATGCCCCTTGATTAAGCGATTTCATCAAATATTGGGAAAACCGTCGCTTTTTTGGAATTTTTGGACCAACTTTTGTTGTTCGAAATGTTCTCAGCTACATTTTGATATACCACAACCCTACTTTTGGTGACTTAGATGACTTGGAATTCTTGCGCGTTGAGGGTTACGGGGCTTGAATAAGTGCGATTACGCCCAAATTAGCGAAAACCGGCACTTTTTTGGTCTTCGGAAATGGATAAAAGTTCTTCGTGATGGTCCCAGGAGCAATTAGATGGGTCACAACCCTATTTTTGCAACTTTGAAAATTTTAGTGGGTAAGAGTTATGCCCCTTGATTAAGCGATTTCATCAAATATTGGGAAAACCGTCGCTTTTTTGGAATTTTTGGACCAACTTTTGTTGTTCGAAATGTTCTCAGCTACATTTTGATATACCACAACCCTACTTTTGGTGACTTAGATGACTTGGAATTCTTGCGCGTTGAGGGTTACGGGGCTTGAATAAGTGCGATTACGCCCAAATTAGCGAAAACCGGCACTTTTTTGGTCTTCGGAAATGGATAAAAGTTCTTCGTGATGGTCCCAGGAGCAATTAGATGGGTCACAACCCTATTTTTGCAACTTTGAAAATTTTAGTGGGTAAGAGTTATGCCCCTTGATTAAGCGATTTCATCAAATATTGGGAAAACCGTCGCTTTTTTGGAATTTTTGGACCAACTTTTGTTGTTCGAAATGTTCTCAGCTACATTTTGATATACCACAACCCTACTTTTGGTGACTTAGATGACTTGGAATTCTTGCGCGTTGAGGGTGACGGGGCTTGAATAAGTGCGATTACGCCCAAATTAGCGAAAACCGGCACTTTTTTGGTCTTCGGAAATGGATAAAAGTTCTTCGTGATGGTCCCAGGAGCAATTAGATGGGTCACAACCCTATTTTTGCAACTTTGAAAATTTTAGTGGGTAAGAGTTATGCCCCTTGATTAAGCGATTTCATCAAATATTGGGAAAACCGTCGCTTTTTTGGAATTTTTGGACCAACTTTTGTTGTTCGAAATGTTCTCAGCTACATTTTGATATACCACAACCCTACTTTTGGTGACTTAGATGACTTGGAATTCTTGCGCGTTGAGGGTTACGGGGCTTGAATAAGTGCGATTACGCCCAAATTAGCGAAAACCGGCACTTTTTTGGTCTTCGGAAATGGATAAAAGTTCTTCGTGATGGTCCCAGGAGCAATTAGATGGGTCACAACCCTATTTTTGCAACTTTGAAAATTTTAGTGGGTAAGAGTTATGCCCCTTGATTAAGCGATTTCATCAAATATTGGGAAAACCGTCGCTTTTTTGGAATTTTTGGACCAACTTTTGTTGTTCGAAATGTTCTCAGCTACATTTTGATATACCACAACCCTACTTTTGGTGACTTAGATGACTTGGAATTCTTGCGCGTTGAGGGTTACGGGGCTTGAATAAGTGCGATTACGCCCAAATTAGCGAAAACCGGCACTTTTTTGGTCTTCGGAAATGGATAAAAGTTCTTCGTGATGGTCCCAGGAGCAATTAGATGGGTCACAACCCTATTTTTGCAACTTTGAAAATTTTAGTGGGTAAGAGTTATGCCCCTTGATTAAGCGATTTCATCAAATATTGGGAAAACCGTCGCTTTTTTGGAATTTTTGGACCAACTTTTGTTGTTCGAAATGTTCTCAGCTACATTTTGATATACAACAACCCTACTTTTGGTGACTTAGATGACTTGGAATTCTTGCGCGTTGAGGGTTACGGGGCTTGAATAAGTGCGATTACGCCCAAATTAGCGAAAACCGGCACTTTTTTGGTCTTCGGAAATGGATGAAAGTTCTTCGTGATGGTCCCAGGAGCAATTAGATGGGTCACAACCCTATTTTTGCAACTTTGAAAATTTTAGTGGGTAAGAGTTATGCCCCTTGATTAAGCGATTTCATCAAATATTGGGAAAACCGTCGCTTTTTTGGAATTTTTGGACCAACTTTTGTTGTTCGAAATGTTCTCAGCTACATTTTGATATACCACAACCCTACTTTTGGTGACTTAGATGACTTGGAATTCTTGCGCGTTGAGGGTTACGGGGCTTGAATAAGTGCGATTACGCCCAAATTAGCGAAAACCGGCACTTTTTTGGTCTTCGGAAATGGATAAAAGTTCTTCGTGATGGTCCCAGGAGCAATTAGATGGGTCACAACCCTATTTTTGCAACTTTGAAAATTTTAGTGGGTAAGAGTTATGCCCCTTGATTAAGCGATTTCATCAAATATTGGGAAAACCGTCGCTTTTTTGGAATTTTTGGACCAACTTTTGTTGTTCGAAATGTTCTCAGCTACATTTTGATATACCACAACCCTACTTTTGGTGACTTAGATGACTTGGAATTCTTGCGCGTTGAGGGTTACGGGGCTTGAATAAGTGCGATTACGCCCAAATTAGCGAAAACCGGCACTTTTTTGGTCTTCGGAAATGGATAAAAGTTCTTCGTGATGGTCCCAGGAGCAATTAGATGGGTCACAACCCTATTTTTGCAACTTTGAAAATTTTAGTGGGTAAGAGTTATGCCCCTTGATTAAGCGATTTCATCAAATATTGGGAAAACCGTCGCTTTTTTGGAATTTTTGGACCAACTTTTGTTGTTCGAAATGTTCTCAGCTACATTTTGATATACCACAACCCTACTTTTGGTGACTTAGATGACTTGGAATTCTTGCGCGTTGAGGGTGACGGGGCTTGAATAAGTGCGATTACGCCCAAATTAGCGAAAACCGGCACTTTTTTGGTCTTCGGAAATGGATAAAAGTTCTTCGTGATGGTCCCAGGAGCAATTAGATGGGTCACAACCCTATTTTTGCAACTTTGAAAATTTTAGTGGGTAAGAGTTATGCCCCTTGATTAAGCGATTTCATCAAATATTGGGAAAACCGTCGCTTTTTTGGAATTTTTGGACCAACTTTTGTTGTTCGAAATGTTCTCAGCTACATTTTGATATACCACAACCCTACTTTTGGTGACTTAGATGACTTGGAATTCTTGCGCGTTGAGGGTTACGGGGCTTGAATAAGTGCGATTACGCCCAAATTAGCGAAAACCGGCACTTTTTTGGTCTTCGGAAATGGATAAAAGTTCTTCGTGATGGTCCCAGGAGCAATTAGATGGGTCACAACCCTATTTTTGCAACTTTGAAAATTTTAGTGGGTAAGAGTTATGCCCCTTGATTAAGCGATTTCATCAAATATTGGGAAAACCGTCGCTTTTTTGGAATTTTTGGACCAACTTTTGTTGTTCGAAATGTTCTCAGCTACATTTTGATATACCACAACCCTACTTTTGGTGACTTAGATGACTTGGAATTCTTGCGCGTTGAGGGTGACGGGGCTTGAATAAGTGCGATTACGCCCAAATTAGCGAAAACCGGCACTTTTTTGGTCTTCGGAAATGGATAAAAGTTCTTCGTGATGGTCCCAGGAGCAATTAGATGGGTCACAACCCTATTTTTGCAACTTTGAAAATTTTAGTGGGTAAGAGTTATGCCCCTTGATTAAGCGATTTCATCAAATATTGGGAAAACCGTCGCTTTTTTGGAATTTTTGGACCAACTTTTGTTGTTCGAAATGTTCTCAGCTACATTTTGATATACCACAACCCTACTTTTGGTGACTTAGATGACTTGGAATTCTTGCGCGTTGAGGGTTACGGGGCTTGAATAAGTGCGATTACGCCCAAATTAGCGAAAACCGGCACTTTTTTGGTCTTCGGAAATGGATAAAAGTTCTTCGTGATGGTCCCAGGAGCAATTAGATGGGTCACAACCCTATTTTTGCAACTTTGAAAATTTTAGTGGGTAAGAGTTATGCCCCTTGATTAAGCGATTTCATCAAATATTGGGAAAACCGTCGCTTTTTTGGAATTTTTGGACCAACTTTTGTTGTTCGAAATGTTCTCAGCTACATTTTGATATACCACAACCCTACTTTTGGTGACTTAGATGACTTGGAATTCTTGCGCGTTGAGGGTTACGGGGCTTGAATAAGTGCGATTACGCCCAAATTAGCGAAAACCGGCACTTTTTTGGTCTTCGGAAATGGATAAAAGTTCTTCGTGATGGTCCCAGGAGCAATTAGATGGGTCACAACCCTATTTTTGCAACTTTGAAAATTTTAGTGGGTAAGAGTTATGCCCCTTGATTAAGCGATTTCATCAAATATTGGGAAAACCCTCGCTTTTTTGGAATTTTTGGACCAACTTTTGTTGTTCGAAATGTTCTCAGCTACATTTTGATATACCACAACCCTACTTTTGGTGACTTAGATGACTTGGAATTCTTGCGCGTTGAGGGTTACGGGGCTTGAATAAGTGCGATTACGCCCAAATTAGCGAAAACCGGCACTTTTTTGGTCTTCGGAAATGGATAAAAGTTCTTCGTGATGGTCCCAGGAGCAATTAGATGGGTCACAACCCTATTTTTGCAACTTTGAAAATTTTAGTGGGTAAGAGTTATGCCCCTTGATTAAGCGATTTCATCAAATATTGGGAAAACCGTCGCTTTTTTGGAATTTTTGGACCAACTTTTGTTGTTCGAAATGTTCTCAGCTACATTTTGATATACCACAACCCTACTTTTGGTGACTTAGATGACTTGGAATTCTTGCGCGTTGAGGGTTACGGGGCTTGAATAAGTGCGATTACGCCCAAATTAGCGAAAACCGGCACTTTTTTGGTCTTCGGAAATGGATAAAAGTTCTTCGTGATGGTCCCAGGAGCAATTAGATGGGTCACAACCCTATTTTTGCAACTTTGAAAATTTTAGTGGGTAAGAGTTATGCCCCTTGATTAAGCGATTTCATCAAATATTGGGAAAACCGTCGCTTTTTTGGAATTTTTGGACCAACTTTTGTTGTTCGAAATGTTCTCAGCTACATTTTGATATACCACAACCCTACTTTTGGTGACTTAGATGACTTGGAATTCTTGCGCGTTGAGGGTTACGGGGCTTGAATAAGTGCGATTACGCCCAAATTAGCGAAAACCGGCACTTTTTTGGTCTTCGGAAATGGATAAAAGTTCTTCGTGATGGTCCCAGGAGCAATTAGATGGGTCACAACCCTATTTTTGCAACTTTGAAAATTTTAGTGGGTAAGAGTTATGCCCCTTGATTAAGCGATTTCATCAAATATTGGGAAAACCGTCGCTTTTTTGGAATTTTTGGACCAACTTTTGTTGTTCGAAATGTTCTCAGCTACATTTTGATATACCACAACCCTACTTTTGGTGACTTAGATGACTTGGAATTCTTGCGCGTTGAGGGTTACGGGGCTTGAATAAGTGCGATTACGCCCAAATTAGCGAAAACCGGCACTTTTTTGGTCTTCGGAAATGGATAAAAGTTCTTCGTGATGGTCCCAGGAGCAATTAGATGGGTCACAACCCTATTTTTGCAACTTTGAAAATTTTAGTGGGTAAGAGTTATGCCCCTTGATTAAGCGATTTCATCAAATATTGGGAAAACCGTCGCTTTTTTGGAATTTTTGGACCAACTTTTGTTGTTCGAAATGTTCTCAGCTACATTTTGATATACCACAACCCTACTTTTGGTGACTTAGATGACTTGGAATTCTTGCGCGTTGAGGGTTACGGGGCTTGAATAAGTGCGATTACGCCCAAATTAGCGAAAACCGGCACTTTTTTGGTCTTCGGAAATGGATAAAAGTTCTTTGTGATGGTCCCAGGAGCAATTAGATGGGTCACAACCCTATTTTTGCAACTTTGAAAATTTTAGTGGGTAAGAGTTATGCCCCTTGATTAAGCGATTTCATCAAATATTGGGAAAACCGTCGCTTTTTTGGAATTTTTGGACCAACTTTTGTTGTTCGAAATGTTCTCAGCTACATTTTGATATACCACAACCCTACTTTTGGTGACTTAGATGACTTGGAATTCTTGCGCGTTGAGGGTTACGGGGCTTGAATAAGTGCGATTACGCCCAAATTAGCGAAAACCGGCACTTTTTTGGTCTTCGGAAATGGATAAAAGTTCTTCGTGATGGTCCCAGGAGCAATTAGATGGGTCACAACCCTATTTTTGCAACTTTGAAAATTTTAGTGGGTAAGAGTTATGCCCCTTGATTAAGCGATTTCATCAAATATTGGGAAAACCGTCGCTTTTTTGGAATTTTTGGACCAACTTTTGTTGTTCGAAATGTTCTCAGCTACATTTTGATATACCACAACCCTACTTTTGGTGACTTAGATGACTTGGAATTCTTGCGCGTTGAGGGTTACGGGGCTTGAATAAGTGCGATTACGCCCAAATTAGCGAAAACCGGCACTTTTTTGGTCTTCGGAAATGGATAAAAGTTCTTCGTGATGGTCCCAGGAGCAATTAGATGGGTCACAACCCTATTTTTGCAACTTTGAAAATTTTAGTGGGTAAGAGTTATGCCCCTTGATTAAGCGATTTCATCAAATATTGGGAAAACCGTCGCTTTTTTGGAATTTTTGGACCAACTTTTGTTGTTCGAAATGTTCTCAGCTACATTTTGATATACCACAACCCTACTTTTGGTGACTTAGATGACTTGGAATTCTTGCGCGTTGAGGGTTACGGGGCTTGAATAAGTGCGATTACGCCCAAATTAGCGAAAACCGGCACTTTTTTGGTCTTCGGAAATGGATAAAAGTTCTTCGTGATGGTCCCAGGAGCAATTAGATGGGTCACAACCCTATTTTTGCAACTTTGAAAATTTTAGTGGGTAAGAGTTATGCCCCTTGATTAAGCGATTTCATCAAATATTGGGAAAACCGTCGCTTTTTTGGAATTTTTGGACCAACTTTTGTTGTTCGAAATGTTCTCAGCTACATTTTGATATACCACAACCCTACTTTTGGTGACTTAGATGACTTGGAATTCTTGCGCGTTGAGGGTTACGGGGCTTGAATAAGTGCGATTACGCCCAAATTAGCGAAAACCGGCACTTTTTTGGTCTTCGGAAATGGATAAAAGTTCTTCGTGATGGTCCCAGGAGCAATTAGATGGGTCACAACCCTATTTTTGCAACTTTGAAAATTTTAGTGGGTAAGAGTTATGCCCCTTGATTAAGCGATTTCATCAAATATTGGGAAAACCGTCGCTTTTTTGGAATTTTTGGACCAACTTTTGTTGTTCGAAATGTTCTCAGCTACATTTTGATATACCACAACCCTACTTTTGGTGACTTAGATGACTTGGAATTCTTGCGCGTTGAGGGTTACGGGGCTTGAATAAGTGCGATTACGCCCAAATTAGCGAAAACCGGCACTTTTTTGGTCTTCGGAAATGGATAAAAGTTCTTCGTGATGGTCCCAGGAGCAATTAGATGGGTCACAACCCTATTTTTGCAACTTTGAAAATTTTAGTGGGTAAGAGTTATGCCCCTTGATTAAGCGATTTCATCAAATATTGGGAAAACCGTCGCTTTTTTGGAATTTTTGGACCAACTTTTGTTGTTCGAAATGTTCTCAGCTACATTTTGATATACCACAACCCTACTTTTGGTGACTTAGATGACTTGGAATTCTTGCGCGTTGAGGGTTACGGGGCTTGAATAAGTGCGATTACGCCCAAATTAGCGAAAACCGGCACTTTTTTGGTCTTCGGAAATGGATAAAAGTTCTTCGTGATGGTCCCAGGAGCAATTAGATGGGTCACAACCCTATTTTTGCAACTTTGAAAATTTTAGTGGGTAAGAGTTATGCCCCTTGATTAAGCGATTTCATCAAATATTGGGAAAACCGTCGCTTTTTTGGAATTTTTGGACCAACTTTTGTTGTTCGAAATGTTCTCAGCTACATTTTGATATACCACAACCCTACTTTTGGTGACTTAGATGACTTGGAATTCTTGCGCGTTGAGGGTTACGGGGCTTGAATAAGTGCGATTACGCCCAAATTAGCGAAAACCGGCACTTTTTTGGTCTTCGGAAATGGATAAAAGTTCTTCGTGATGGTCCCAGGAGCAATTAGATGGGTCACAACCCTATTTTTGCAACTTTGAAAATTTTAGTGGGTAAGAGTTATGCCCCTTGATTAAGCGATTTCATCAAATATTGGGAAAACCGTCGCTTTTTTGGAATTTTTGGACCAACTTTTGTTGTTCGAAATGTTCTCAGCTACATTTTGATATACCACAACCCTACTTTTGGTGACTTAGATGACTTGGAATTCTTGCGCGTTGAGGGTTACGGGGCTTGAATAAGTGCGATTACGCCCAAATTAGCGAAAACCGGCACTTTTTTGGTCTTCGGAAATGGATAAAAGTTCTTCGTGATGGTCCCAGGAGCAATTAGATGGGTCACAACCCTATTTTTGCAACTTTGAAAATTTTAGTGGGTAAGAGTTATGCCCCTTGATTAAGCGATTTCATCAAATATTGGGAAAACCGTCGCTTTTTTGGAATTTTTGGACCAACTTTTGTTGTTCGAAATGTTCTCAGCTACATTTTGATATACCACAACCCTACTTTTGGTGACTTAGATGACTTGGAATTCTTGCCCGTTGAGGGTTACGGGGCTTGAATAAGTGCGATTACGCCCAAATTAGCGAAAACCGGCACTTTTTTGGTCTTCGGAAATGGATAAAAGTTCTTCGTGATGGTCCCAGGAGCAATTAGATGGGTCACAACCCTATTTTTGCAACTTTGAAAATTTTAGTGGGTAAGAGTTATGCCCCTTGATTAACCCTTACGATGCGGGGAGCGGTATATTTCCGTGCCAAATATAAACTGGCGCGCAAGCCCTCTAGGCGAAATCCGGAGTCCGGACTCTAACTTTCACGAGAAGGCAAAAATTTACTGCAAGCAGTTTTGGCGGCTCCCGGATTGCTCGTAATTATTTTCCGCGCCTCGCTAAACGCCGTTGTTTTATGAAAATTGGTTTAACTGGCGCAGACAGCGAGCCCCGTGAAAACATGTATTTTCTCTGTTGAATTGTTGACA
Source organism: Steromphala cineraria (assembly GCA_916613615.1). Classification (NCBI taxonomy): domain Eukaryota; kingdom Metazoa; phylum Mollusca; class Gastropoda; order Trochida; family Trochidae; genus Steromphala; species Steromphala cineraria. The sequence goes on from OU744733.1 coordinate 12,163,208, forward strand.
AAAAGCAGACAAAATGTGTTCTTTTGCGCTTGATATTTCATTAACCAAGTGGCGCGCTCTAACACATGATATATCGATGGAAAGAGAATAAAATTGTCTTCAATTTCGTGTATAATTTGTATATGCGCAGTTGCAAATAATTGTACTATAAAGGCCGTAAAAGGCCGCAAAAGCAGACAAAATGTGTTCTTTCGCGCTTGATATTTCACTAACCAAGTGGCGCGCTCTAACATATGATATATCGATGGAAAGAGAATAAAATTGTCTTCAATTTGGTGTATAATTTGTATATACGCAGTTTTCAAATAATTGAACTAAAAAATATTTAAAAGTTTTCGACTTTCGTGCATGATATTTCACTAACCAAGTGGCGCGCTCTACCACATGATATATCGATGGAAAGAGAATAAAATTGTCTTCAATTTGGTGTATAATTTGTATATGCGCAGTTGCAAATAATTGTACTATAAAGGCCGTAAAAGGCCGCAAAAACAGCCAAAATGTGTTCTTTCGCGCTTGATATTTCACTAACCAAGTGGCGCGCTCTACCACATGATATATCGATGGAAAGAGAATAAAATTGTCTTCAATTTGGTGTATAATTTGTATATGCGCAGTTGCAAATAATTGTACTATAAAGGCCGTAAAAGGCCGCAAAAGCAGACAAAATGTGTTCTTTCGCGCTTGATATTTCACTAACCAAGTGGCGCGCTCTAACACATGATATATCGATGGAAAGAGAATAAAATTGTCTTCAATTTGGTGTATAATTTGTATATGCGCAGTTTTCAAATAATTGTACTAAAAAATATTTCAAAATGTGTTCTTTCGCGCTTGATATTTCACTAACCAAGTGGCGCGCTCTACCACATGATATATCGATGGAAAGAGAATAAAATTGTCTTCAATTTGGTGTATAATTTGCATATGCGCAGTTTCAAATAATTGCACTATAAAGGCCACAAAAGGCCGCAAAAGGCCGCAAAAACAGCCAAAATGTGTTCTTTCGCGCTTGATATTTCACTAACCAAGTGGCGCGCTCTACCACATGATATATCGATGGAAAGAGAATAAAATTGTCTTCAATTTGGTGTATAATTTGTATATGCGCAGTTGCAAATAATTGTACTATAAAGGCCGTAAAAGGCCGCAAAAGCAGACAAAATGTGTTCTTTCGCGCTTGATATTTCACTAACCAAGTGGCGCGCTCTAACACATGATATATCGATGGAAAGAGAATAAAATTGTCTTCAATTTGGTGTATAATTTGTATATGCGCAGTTTTCAAATAATTGTACTAAAAAATATTTCAAAATGTGTTCTTTCGCGCTTGATATTTCACTAACCAAGTGGCGCCCTCTACCACATGATATATCGATGGAAAGAGAATAAAATTGTCTTCAATTTGGTGTATAATTTGCATATGCGCAGTTTCAAATAATTGCACTATAAAGGCCACAAAAGGCCGCAAAAGGCCGCAAAAGCAGACAAAATGTGTTCTTTCACGCTCGATATTTCACTAACCAAGTGGCGCGCTCTAACACATGATATATCGATGGAAAGAGAATAAAATTGTCTTCAATTTGGTGTATAATTTGTATATGCGCAGTTGCAAATAATTGCACTATAAAGGCCGCAAAAAGCCGCAAAAGCAAACAAAATGTGTTCTTTCGCGCTCGATATTTCACTAACCAAGTGGCGCGCTCTACCACATGATATATCGATGGAAAGAGAATAAAATTGTCTTCAATTTGGTGTATAATTTGTATATGCGCAGTTGCAAATAATTGTACTAAAAATATTTAAAAGTTTTCGACTTTCGTGCTTGATATTTCAATAACAAATTGGCGCGCTATAAAACATGATATATCGATGGAAAGAGAATAAAATTGTCTTCAATTTGGTGTATAATTTGTATATGCGCAGTTGCAAATAATTGTACTATGAAGGCCGCAAAAAAAAAGCTTTTGCGCTTGATATTTTACTAACCAAGTGGCGCGCTATAAAGCAAGATATATCGATGGAAAGAGAATAAAAGTGCCATCATTTTGGTATATGATATGTATATGCGCAAAGAGAAATAAAGATGCAAGAAGCCCCGCAAAATGTGTGTAGGTCTTTTTGACATAAAACATTTTTTCCGGTTTTTAGTCATGACGTAATGGGAAACTTGTCCCATTACCAAACTTACATGATCGGGTTGCGATGACGTCAGAGGTTCCGAACCACTTCCGGGCATCGAAATTTTTTTCCGGGTCTCGGCATGAGGTAATGGGAACGTTTTCCCATGACGAAAGGGACGTCCGAGTGTTCTGACCACTTCCGGCCATCGGAAATTTTGTCCCGGGTCTCGCCATGATGTAATGGGAAAGTTGTCCCATGACCACATTCACACTATCGGGTTTTGAGCACGATCGTGCTTTTGTTCTACTTTTCCGAGACCACCCGGCGGTATGGGCTTTTTTTGGGCCACTTTCACTCTCGGGTTATGACGAAGGCCGGAGATTTTGACCACTTCCGAGCTTCGCCGTGAGGTATGGACTTTTTTCCCATGAAAAATCGAGCGTACTCGGAGTTTTCTTTCGAGGATTTTCAATATTTTTAGTGCGGGCCTCGCCACGAGACATGGTACAAATTTACCCTTAGCCCCCAAAGCTAAAAACTGTCGAAGCGAAAGTTTGCTTCCAGTTCTGCCTAAAAAGTTATAACTCGGAAACAGAAATATTGTCATGATCGAGACGCTTTTTCCGACTGTAGTCGTTTTTGTGAGAAAAATTTCCCACTAAATTTCGGCTGCACTCGGGTTTTTTAGAACTGCGTGAACATTTTTGTTTGTGATGCCATTTGCTGAAACTGCACATGTCCAAACTTTGAGTGTCAATGTCTACCCTTTCACGTCCCTGGAAGAAAGGAGAAGTTACTAATTATTGAAATATTTACATAAAACCGTTTTCGTCAATAACAAAATAAAAAAAATTTATTTGTGAAAAGTGACTTATTGGAGAGGTGGAAAAGTCGGGGCTCTATCTGCGGTATAAATGTTGTTGACGCGAAGCAATCGGTTTTTGACTTATTCAACTTTTTCGGAGACCGAGAATTTTCTCCCGAGAGGGACGGAACGTTTGTGGGAATTTTTCCCATGAAAAATCGAGGGTGCTCGGAACATTCATTCGAGAATTTTCACTATTTCTAGTGCGGGCCTCGCCGCAAACCATGGGAAAAATTGACCCTTAGCACCCAAACTTTCAAAATCAATATCATGTTTAGTGAAATTCAAAAACTATTTTCGGTGTTATTCCGAGGTCTGAAACATTTTCCTTATATGTCGGGCGAGGTCCTTCCATTCGAGAACAACCAATTTCATGGGCAACGTTGCCCAGTGCCTCGGATTTCAGAACACAAAGTCCGAGAGATTGCTTTCGCGCTTGATATTTCACTAACCAAGCGGCGCGCTCTAACACATGAGATATCGTTGGAAAGAGGATGAAATTGCCTTCATTTTGGCATATCATTTGTATGTCCGCCCATGCAAATAATTATACTATAAAGGCCGCAAAAGTATGTACTTTCGCGCTTGATATTTCACTAACCAAGCGGCGCGCTCTAACACACGATATATCGTTGGAAAGAGAATAAAAGTGCCATCATTTTGGTATATCATATGTATATGCGCAAAGAGAAATAAAGATGCAAGAAGCCCCGCAAAATGTGTTGATGTCCTTTTTTTGACATCGGCAATTTTGTTTGGGTTTCGCCGCGACGCTGCGGCGGTTAGGTCCGTGGAACCTATCAAAAGTTGCAAAACTTTTGTAATCCACAACTGACAATCAGAGCTTCCCTGACGTAGATGGTTGTTTCGTTCGCGACTCGCCAACTCGTCGCCTAGGAAGTCAGAAGAAAGCCCAGGTTTTCGACTTTTGGGGAGTCGTATGAATAAAAGAACCGGGGTTAGCCGGGACAGTCATGAAACGTCCAAATATGTGAATTTTACCATTGCCTTTGGTGCCGTCGGCGCCGATGGTGTGATTGTTTCAAATACTTTGGAATGACGGCAAATGAATGTCCATGAGGCTCACACTGATTTTCTCTGTAAAATGCTCCTGAGTTGTTCTTACTTGCACATGTCTAAATCTGTTTCAATCTATTACAGATGATATAGAAGATGCCAAGATTTAGAGGAAGGAGACCGAGGACTCGGAACTATGGGGGGCCGTATGCTTCAGACGACGAGTTCTCTTCCGAAGTCCATGCTGATGAAACTTCTGATATGGAAACTACTGATGATAGTGATGTGAATAGTGATAGTGATGGATTGGTATCGGACATGGACAGTGATCCAGACATAAGGAACATTGCAAGACGTATACTAGCTGCTACGGCGAGCGCAGCTTCTGCTGGTTCTTCCACTGACGAGTTCGTTGACTTGGATGATCAAGACAGTGACACCTCTGATACAGGGGAGGGGGATTTTGCGGCAAACTGGAAGGACGGGCCGAGGCCACGTGGACGTGTTGATCTGCCTTTTACGGGACAGACTGGGCTGGGACAGTTCAAAGAATTGCCTGAGCAACCAAAACCTATTGACTATTTCGAAATGTTCTTACAAGAAGATGATTACGGATTAATGGCAACGGAAACCAATAGATACTTTCACCAAGAATGCGACGACGAGGTCCTCCCGCCCAAGTCAAGAATGCGCCAGTGGAAGGATACGAATGCTGAGGAAATGAAAGTATTCGTAGCCATGACTATCGCCATGTCCTTAGTTGTACAGAGGAACTTTTAGGAAAGTTATAACTCGGAAACAGAAATATTGTCATGATCGAGACGCTTTTTCCGACTGTAGTCGTTTTTGTGAGAAAAATTTCCCACTAAATTTCGGCTGCACTCGGGTTTTTTAGAACTGCGTGAACATTTTTGTTTGTGATGCCATTTGCTGAAACTGCACATGTCCAAACTTTGAGTGTCAATGTCTACCCTTTCACGTCCCTGGAAGAAAGGAGAAGTTACTAATTATTGAAATATTTACATAAAACCGTTTTCGTCAATAACAAAATAAAAAAAATTTATTTGTGAAAAGTGACTTATTGGAGAGGTGGAAAAGTCGGGGCTCTATCTGCGGTATAAATGTTGTTGACGCGAAGCAATCGGTTTTTGACTTATTCAACTTTTTCGGAGACCGAGAATTTTCTCCCGAGAGGGACGGAACGTTTGTGGGAATTTTTCCCATGAAAAATCGAGGGTGCTCGGAACATTCATTCGAGAATTTTCACTATTTCTAGTGCGGGCCTCGCCGCAAACCATGGGAAAAATTTACCCTTAGCACCCAAACTTTCAAAATCAATATCATGTTTAGTGAAATTCAAAAACTATTTTCGGTGTTATTCCGAGGTCTGAAACATTTTCCTTATATGTCGGGCGAGGTCCTTCCATTCGAGAACAACCAATTTCATGGGCAACGTTGCCCAGTGCCTCGGATTTCAGAACACAAAGTCCGAGAGATTGCTTTCGCGCTTGATATTTCACTAACCAAGCGGCGCGCTCTAACACATGAGATATCGTTGGAAAGAGGATGAAATTGCCTTCATTTTGGCATATCATTTGTATGTCCGCCCATGCAAATAATTATACTATAAAGGCCGCAAAAGTATGTACTTTCGCGCTTGATATTTCACTAACCAAGCGGCGCGCTCTAACACACGATATATCGTTGGAAAGAGAATAAAAGTGCCATCATTTTGGTATATCATATGTATATGCGCAAAGAGAAATAAAGATGCAAGAAGCCCCGCAAAATGTGTTGATGTCCTTTTTTTGACATCGGCAATTTTGTTTGGGTTTCGCCGCGACGCTGCGGCGGTTAGGTCCGTGGAACCTATCAAAAGTTGCAAAACTTTTGTAATCCACAACTGACAATCAGAGCTTCCCTGACGTAGATGGTTGTTTCGTTCGCGACTCGCCAACTCGTCGCCTAGGAAGTCAGAAGAAAGCCCAATTTTTTTGGCTTTTGGGGAGTCGTATGAATAAAAGAACCGGGGTTAGCCGGGACAGTCATGAAACGTCCAAATATGTGAATTTTACCATTGCCTTTGGTGCCGTCGGCGCCGATGGTGTGATTGTTTCAAATACTTTGGAATGACGGCAAATGAATGTCCATGAGGCTCACACTGATTTTCTCTGTAAAATGCTCCTGAGTTGTTCTTACTTGCACATGTCTAAATCTGTTTCAATCTATTACAGATGATATAGAAGATGCCAAGATTTAGAGGAAGGAGACCGAGGACTCGGAACTATGGGGGGCCGTATGCTTCAGACGACGAGTTCTCTTCCGAAGTCCATGCTGATGAAACTTCTGATATGGAAACTACTGATGATAGTGATGTGAATAGTGATAGTGATGGATTGGTATCGGACATGGACAGTGATCCAGACATAAGGAACATTGCAAGACGTATACTAGCTGCTACGGCGAGCGCAGCTTCTGCTGGTTCTTCCACTGACGAGTTCGTTGACTTGGATGATCAAGACAGTGACACCTCTGATACAGGGGAGGGGGATTTTGCGGCAAACTGGAAGGACGGGCCGAGGCCACGTGGACGTGTTGATCTGCCTTTTACGGGACAGACTGGGCTGGGACAGTTCAAAGAATTGCCTGAGCAACCAAAACCTATTGACTATTTCGAAATGTTCTTACAAGAAGATGATTACGGATTAATGGCAACGGAAACCAATAGATACTTTCACCAAGAATGCGACGACGAGGTCCTCCCGCCCAAGTCAAGAATGCGCCAGTGGAAGGATACGAATGCTGAGGAAATGAAAGTATTCGTAGCCATGACTATCGCCATGTCCTTAGTTGTACAGAGGAACTTTTCAGAGTATTGGTCGACTAGTGATGTTACCTCGACGCCTTTCTTCCCAAAGTGTATGCCTAGAGACAGGTTTTGGTTGTTGCTCACGTTTCTTCACTTATCTGATAACAGTACAATGCCAGGACGAAACACACCACAGTTTTCCCCACTCAATAAACTTGGAATATTGTATAACCGCATCATACATCGGTTCTCAAGAGTTTATATACCGCATCAACATATCTCAGTTGATGAGGGATTGGTGCCTTGGAAAGGCAACCTCAGCTTCAAGGTTTACAACCCTGACAAACCTAAGAAGTATGGCATCAAGGCTTACATGTTGTGTGACTCGCACAATGGATACGTCTGTAAATTCAAACTCTACACTGGAAGAACCAACGAAGTTTCTATTGGAGGGAAAACGTATGATTTGGTCATGGATTTGGTCAAAGATTACTCTCGCAAGGGATATCATGTTTACATGGACAATTTCTATTCATCTGTGACATTGTACATCAATCTGTGGAAGTGTGGTTTCGGTGCGACGGGGACTTTGCGAGGAAATAGGAGCGGAATCCCAGTCAAACTGAAGAGAAAAACGAAGAAACCAGAGAAAGGTTCTATGTTGCAGCAACACAACAAAGAACTTCTGATCGTCAGGTATGAGGACAGAAAGTCAGTCTTGCTTATGTCCACTGTTGAGGACACGGAAGATGTCGAGTCGGGAAGGAAGAACAGGGTGACTGGAGAACCAATTACAAAACCTCGGATCGTTCATGAATACAACAAGTACATGGGTGGCGTCGACCGGGCCGGTCAGATGTTGTCGTACACACCGTTCAAGATGAAAACTCTAAAGTGGTGGAAGCGTGTGTGGTTTCATATCCTCAACGTTGCTCTTTTGAATGCCTACGTTCTGTACAAAGAACTCTCCAAAGATAAAACACTGAAGACAAACAGAGAATTTAGAAAAGAAATAGTTCAACACATCATAACATTTGCCGACAGAGATAAGGTTGCATCTCTCGGCAGACGTCCCCGGGGTCGGCGATGTACGACCGACGACAGTATTGTACGCCTGCATGGCCGTCACTTTCCTTCAAAGATCGAGCCTGTAGGAAGAAAGAAGAATTTGTCACGCACCTGTGTTGTATGTTCTAAAGCCAGACGTGAACTCTTGCGGCGTGGAGCGGCAGCTGCCAACCAGCCAGCAAGAAAGAAGAAAAGAGTAGGAAGAGAATCTTGTTTCGAGTGTCTAGACTGCAATGTTGCTTTGTGTGTAGAACCATGTTTCCGCCTATACCACACATCACAAGATTTCTGTAAAGCCTATATCAGTATGATAGAGAGGGAAGAGGAAGATGGGGATGAAGATAATTGAAGAAAGAAAAAAGAAGTAGAAGTGTGGACTGAACTCTAGACCTTGTTAGGTTCTATAAAGCTGTTATTCGCACCTTTGAAGGTGATTATTGTTATACTTATATATTTGTTGATTATATTGTACAAGCATTTATAAAAATAAATTTTTCTTTTTTTATTTCGTAACAGAGACAGAGAAAGTCAATGTGAGCTGTCCGTGGAAGTTCAACTGAAGCCGCATCATGAACCCCCACCCCTTCTTTGGCACTATATACAATTTTGGAAGGGGGTGGGGATCAAATCATTTACATGATTGTAAAGAGCGAAGAACGAGCTTCAGTCCAATGTGTCATTTGTAAATGCGCACGAAAAACTAAAGAAACTGCAAGCTATCTGTCGGAAATATCAAACCTTTTCTCAAAAATGATTGGGGTTACCCACCTTGCGGCATTCATATCTCACGGAACGTTTGAGATAATTTCAAATTTTTTTCTCCATTTTGTAGAGGAGTAAATTGTCTTCAATTCAATGTATCATTTGTCTATGCGCGCACAATGATAAAGAAGCGGCAGCGATGCACGGAATAAATGACATCGTCCACCCGCGCTACTTGCGCGCCGGCGTTCGCTAATTGAACTTGTATTTAACTCCCGCACCTTGTGGCACTCATATCTCACGAACCATTAGAGATATTTTTATAATTTTTATATCAACTTGTAGAGAAAAGAATTGTCTTCATTTCCATGTATCATATGTCTATGCGCGCACAAAAATAATGAAGCGGCAAGCGAAAGATAAGTGATCGTTCACACGCGCTACTTGCGCTCCGGCGTTCGCTAATTGAACTTGTGTTAACTCGCGCACCTTGCGGCACTCATATCTCACGAACCATTAGAGATATTTTTATAATTTTTATATCAACTTGTAGAGAAAAGAATTGTCTTTTTTTCCATGTATCATATGTCTATGCGCGCAATGAAGAAGCGGTGCGCGCTCTACTTGCGCTCCGGCGTTCGCTAATTGAACTTGTATTTAACTCCCGCACCTTGTGGCACTCATATCTCACGAACCATTAGAGATATTTTTATAATTTTTATATCAACTTGTAGAGAAAAGAATTGTCTTTTTTTCCATGTATCATATGTCTATGCGCGCACAAAAATAAAGAAGCGGCAAGCGAAAGATAAGTGATCGTTCACACGCGATACTTCCGCTCCGGCGTTCGCTAATTGAACTTGTATTTAACTCCCGCACCTTGTGGCACTCATATCTCACGAACCATTAGAGATATTTTTATAATTTTTATATCAACTTGTAGAGAAAAGAATTGTCTTTTTTTCCATGTATCATATGTCTATGCGCGCAATGAAGAAGCAGTGCGCGCTCTACTTGCGCTCCGGCGTTCGCTAATTGAACTTGTATTTAACTCCCGCACCTTGCGGCACTCATATCTCACGAACCATTAGAGATATTTTTATAATTTTTATATCAACTTGTAGAGAAAAGAATTGTCTTTTTTTCCATGTATCATATGTCTATGCGCGCAATGAAGAAGCGGTGCGCGCTCTACTTGCGCTCCGGCGTTCGCTAATTGAACTTGTATTTAACTCCCGCACCTTGTGGCACTCATATCTCACGAACCATTAGAGATATTTTTATAATTTTTATATCAACTTGTAGAGAAAAGAATTGTCTTTTTTTCCATGTATCATATGTCTATGCGCGCACAAAAATAAAGAAGCGGCAAGCGAAAGATAAGTGATCGTTCACACGCGCTACTTCCGCTCCGGCGTTCGCTAATTGAACTTGTATTTAACTCCCGCACCTTGTGGCACTCATATCTCACGAACCATTAGAGATATTTTTATAATTTTTATATCAACTTGTAGAGAAAAGAATTGTCTTTTTTTCCATGTATCATATGTCTATGCGCGCAATGAAGAAGCAGTGCGCGCTCTACTTGCGCTCCGGCGTTCGCTAATTGAACTTGTATTTAACTCCCGCACCTTGCGGCACTCATATCTCACGAACCATTAGAGATATTTTTATAATTTTTATATCAACTTGTAGAGAAAAGAATTGTCTTTTTTTCCATGTATCATATGTCTATGCGCGCAATGAAGAAGCGGTGCGCGCTCTACTTGCGCTCCGGCGTTCGCTAATTGAACTTGTATTTAACTCCCGCACCTTGCGGCACTCATATCTCACGAACCATTAGAGATATTTTTTATAATTTTTATATCAACTTGTAGAGAAAATAATTGTCTTTTTTTCCATGTATCATATGTCTATGCGCGCACAAAAATAAAGAAGCGGCAAGCGAAAGATAAGTGATCGTTCACACGCGCTACTTGCGCTCCGGCGTTCGCTAATTGAACTTGTGTTAACTCGCGCACCTTGCGGCACTCATATCTCACGAACCATTAGAGATATTTTTATAATTTTTATATCAACTTGTAGAGAAAAGAATTGTCTTTTTTTCCATGTATCATATGTCTATGCGCGCAATGAAGAAGCGGTGCGCGCTCTACTTGCGCTCCGGCGTTCGCTAATTGAACTTGTATTTAACTCCCGCACCTTGTGGCACTCATATCTCACGAACCATTAGAGATATTTTTATAATTTTTATATCAACTTGTAGAGAAAAGAATTGTCTTTTTTTCCATGTATCATATGTCTATGCGCGCACAAAAAAAAAGAAGCGGCAAGCGAAAGATAAGTGATCGTTCACACGCGCTACTTCCGCTCCGGCGTTCGCTAATTGAACTTGTATTTAACTCCCGCACCTTGTGGCACTCATATCTCACGAACCATTAGAGATATTTTTATAATTTTTATATCAACTTGTAGAGAAAAGAATTGTCTTTTTTTCCATGTATCATATGTCTATGCGCGCAATGAAGAAGCAGTGCGCGCTCTACTTGCGCTCCGGCGTTCGCTAATTGAACTTGTATTTAACTCCCGCACCTTGCGGCACTCATATCTCACGAACCATTAGAGATATTTTTATAATTTTTATATCAACTTGTAGAGAAAAGAATTGTCTTTTTTTCCATGTATCATATGTCTATGCGCGCAATGAAGAAGCGGTGCGCGCTCTACTTGCGCTCCGGCGTTCGCTAATTGAACTTGTATTTAACTCCCGCACCTTGCGGCACTCATATCTCACGAACCATTAGAGATATTTTTATAATTTTTATATCAACTTGTAGAGAAAAGAATTGTCTTTTTTTCCATGTATCATATGTCTATGCGCGCACAAAAATAAAGAAGCGGCAAGCGAAAGATAAGTGATCGTTCACACGCGCTACTTGCGCTCCGGCGTTCGCTAATTGAACTTGTGTTAACTCGCGCACCTTGCGGCACTCATATCTCACGAACCATTAGAGATATTTTTATAATTTTTATATCAACTTGTAGAGAAAAGAATTGTCTTTTTTTCCATGTATCATATGTCTATGCGCGCCCAAAAATAAAGAAGCGGCAAGCGAAAGATAAGTGATCGTTCACACGCGCTACTTGCGCTCCGGCGTTCGCTAATTGAACTTGTGATAACTCGCGCACCTTGCGGCACTCATATCTCACGAACCATTAGAGATATTTTTATAATTTTTATATCAACTTGTAGAGAAAAGAATTGTCTTATTTTCCATGTATCATATGTCTATGCGCGCAATGAAGAAGCGGTGCGCGCTCTACTTGCGCTCCGGCGTTCGCTAATTGAACTTGTATTTAACTCGCGCATCTTGCGGCACTCATATCTCACGAACCATTAGAGATATTTTTATAATTTTTATATCAACTTGTAGATAAAAGAATTGTCTTTTTTTCCATGTATCATATGTCTATGCACGCACAAAAATAAAGAAGCGGCAAGCGGAATTAAAGACTTTCTTTTGATGACTGTGGGAAAAAAAATATGAGGCGCATCGTAATGTTTTTTTATATATTTATAAAGAGGCACAGTGTATCTAGAAGTCCATGTAAAAAGAATTATTCTGTGTGCATAAATAAACATTTTACAAGGCTCTAAATAAAAATCCGGGATCCGCGAAATAGATACACCAATTGTTGTAAAAGACCCGGGACTCGCTACATAAACATATTCAGTGGGCGGTGCAATCAGGATATAACGGTGGCTGGCACCGGACAAAACAATGTCGCCACGGGGGCTAGTTGAGCAAAAATATATAGCCGCATCGTAAGGGTTAAGCGATTTCATCAAATATTGGGAAAACCGTCGCTTTTTTGGAATTTTTGGACCAACTTTTGTTGTTCGAAATGTTCTCAGCTACATTTTGATATACCACAACCCTACTTTTGGTGACTTAGATGACTTGGAATTCTTGCGCGTTGAGGGTTACGGGGCTTGAATAAGTGCGATTACGCCCAAATTAGCGAAAACCGGCACTTTTTTGGTCTTCGGAAATGGATAAAAGTTCTTCGTGATGGTCCCAGGAGCAATTAGATGGGTCACAACCCTATTTTTGCAACTTTGAAAATTTTAGTGGGTAAGAGTTATGCCCCTTGATTAAGCGATTTCATCAAATATTGGGAAAACCGTCGCTTTTTTGGAATTTTTGGACCAACTTTTGTTGTTCGAAATGTTCTCAGCTACATTTTGATATACCACAACCCTACTTTTGGTGACTTAGATGACTTGGAATTCTTGCGCGTTGAGGGTTACGGGGCTTGAATAAGTGCGATTACGCCCAAATTAGCGAAAACCGGCACTTTTTTGGTCTTCGGAAATGGATAAAAGTTCTTCGTGATGGTCCCAGGAGCAATTAGATGGGTCACAACCCTATTTTTGCAACTTTGAAAATTTTAGTGGGTAAGAGTTATGCCCCTTGATTAAGCGATTTCATCAAATATTGGGAAAACCGTCGCTTTTTTGGAATTTTTGGACCAACTTTTGTTGTTCGAAATGTTCTCAGCTACATTTTGATATACCACAACCCTAATTTTGGTGACTTAGATGACTTGGAATTCTTGCGCGTTGAGGGTTACGGGGCTTGAATAAGTGCGATTACGCCCAAATTAGCGAAAACCGGCACTTTTTTGGTCTTCGGAAATGGATAAAAGTTCTTCGTGATGGTCCCAGGAGCAATTAGATGGGTCACAACCCTATTTTTGCAACTTTGAAAATTTTAGTGGGTAAGAGTTATGCCCCTTGATTAAGCGATTTCATCAAATATTGGGAAAACCGTCGCTTTTTTGGAATTTTTGGACCAACTTTTGTTGTTCGAAATGTTCTCAGCTACATTTTGATATACCACAACCCTACTTTTGGTGACTTAGATGACTTGGAATTCTTGCGCGTTGAGGGTTACGGGGCTTGAATAAGTGCGATTACGCCCAAATTAGCGAAAACCGGCACTTTTTTGGTCTTCGGAAATGGATAAAAGTTCTTCGTGATGGTCCCAGGAGCAATTAGATGGGTCACAACCCTATTTTTGCAACTTTGAAAATTTTAGTGGGTAAGAGTTATGCCCCTTGATTAAGCGATTTCATCAAATATTGGGAAAACCGTCGCTTTTTTGGAATTTTTGGACCAACTTTTGTTGTTCGAAATGTTCTCAGCTACATTTTGATATACCACAACCCTACTTTTGGTGACTTAGATGACTTGGAATTCTTGCGCGTTGAGGGTTACGGGGCTTGAATAAGTGCGATTACGCCCAAATTAGCGAAAACCGGCACTTTTTTGGTCTTCGGAAATGGATGAAAGTTCTTCGTGATGGTCCCAGGAGCAATTAGATGGGTCACAACCCTATTTTTGCAACTTTGAAAATTTTAGTGGGTAAGAGTTATGCCCCTTGATTAAGCGATTTCATCAAATATTGGGAAAACCGTCGCTTTTTTGGAATTTTTGGACCAACTTTTGTTGTTCGAAATGTTCTCAGCTACATTTTGATATACCACAACCCTACTTTTGGTGACTTAGATGACTTGGAATTCTTGCGCGTTGAGGGTTACGGGGCTTGAATAAGTGCGATTACGCCCAAATTAGCGAAAACCGGCACTTTTTTGGTCTTCGGAAATGGATAAAAGTTCTTCGTGATGGTCCCAGGAGCAATTAGATGGGTCACAACCCTATTTTTGCAACTTTGAAAATTTTAGTGGGTAAGAGTTATGCCCCTTGATTAAGCGATTTCATCAAATATTGGGAAAACCGTCGCTTTTTTGGAATTTTTGGACCAACTTTTGTTGTTCGAAATGTTCTCAGCTACATTTTGATATACCACAACCCTACTTTTGGTGACTTAGATGACTTGGAACTCTTGCGCGTTGAGGGTTACGGGGCTTGAATAAGTGCGATTACGCCCAAATTAGCGAAAACCGGCACTTTTTTGGTCTTCGGAAATGGATAAAAGTTCTTCGTGATGGTCCCAGGAGCAATTAGATGGGTCACAACCCTATTTTTGCAACTTTGAAAATTTTAGTGGGTAAGAGTTATGCCCCTTGATTAAGCGATTTCATCAAATATTGGGAAAACCGTCGCTTTTTTGGAATTTTTGGACCAACTTTTGTTGTTCGAAATGTTCTCAGCTACATTTTGATATACCACAACCCTACTTTTGGTGACTTAGATGACTTGGAATTCTTGCGCGTTGAGGGTTACGGGGCTTGAATAAGTGCGATTACGCCCAAATTAGCGAAAACCGGCACTTTTTTGGTCTTCGGAAATGGATAAAAGTTCTTCGTGATGGTCCCAGGAGCAATTAGATGGGTCACAACCCTATTATTGCAACTTTGAAAATTTTAGTGGGTAAGAGTTATGCCCCTTGATTAAGCGATTTCATCAAATATTGGGAAAACCGTCGCTTTTTTGGAATTTTTGGACCAACTTTTGTTGTTCGAAATGTTCTCAGCTACATTTTGATATACCACAACCCTACTTTTGGTGACTTAGATGACTTGGAATTCTTGCGCGTTGAGGGTTACGGGGCTTGAATAAGTGCGATTACGCCCAAATTAGCGAAAACCGGCACTTTTTTGGTCTTCGGAAATGGATAAAAGTTCTTCGTGATGGTCCCAGGAGCAATTAGATGGGTCACAACCCTATTTTTGCAACTTTGAAAATTTTAGTGGGTAAGAGTTATGCCCCTTGATTAAGCGATTTCATCAAATATTGGGAAAACCGTCGCTTTTTTGGAATTTTTGGACCAACTTTTGTTGTTCGAAATGTTCTCAGCTACATTTTGATATACCACAACCCTACTTTTGGTGACTTAGATGACTTGGAATTCTTGCGCGTTGAGGGTTACGGGGCTTGAATAAGTGCGATTACGCCCAAATTAGCGAAAACCGGCACTTTTTTGGTCTTCGGAAATGGATAAAAGTTCTTCGTGATGGTCCCAGGAGCAATTAGATGGGTCACAACCCTATTTTTGCAACTTTGAAAATTTTAGTGGGTAAGAGTTATGCCCCTTGATTAAGCGATTTCATCAAATATTGGGAAAACCGTCGCTTTTTTGGAATTTTTGGACCAACTTTTGTTGTTCGAAATGTTCTCAGCTACATTTTGATATACCACAACCCTACTTTTGGTGACTTAGATGACTTGGAATTCTTGCGCGTTGAGGGTTACGGGGCTTGAATAAGTGCGATTACGCCCAAATTAGCGAAAACCGGCACTTTTTTGGTCTTCGGAAATGGATAAAAGTTCTTCGTGATGGTCCCAGGAGCAATTAGATGGGTCACAACCCTATTTTTGCAACTTTGAAAATTTTAGTGGGTAAGAGTTATGCCCCTTGATTAAGCGATTTCATCAAATATTGGGAAAACCGTCGCTTTTTTGGAATTTTTGGACCAACTTTTGTTGTTCGAAATGTTCTCAGCTACATTTTGATATACCACAACCCTACTTTTGGTGACTTAGATGACTTGGAATTCTTGCGCGTTGAGGGTTACGGGGCTTGAATAAGTGCGATTACGCCCAAATTAGCGAAAACCGGCACTTTTTTGGTCTTCGGAAATGGATAAAAGTTCTTCGTGATGGTCCCAGGAGCAATTAGATGGGTCACAACCCTATTTTTGCAACTTTGAAAATTTTAGTGGGTAAGAGTTATGCCCCTTGATTAAGCGATTTCATCAAATATTGGGAAAACCGTCGCTTTTTTGGAATTTTTGGACCAACTTTTGTTGTTCGAAATGTTCTCAGCTACATTTTGATATACCACAACCCTACTTTTGGTGACTTAGATGACTTGGAATTCTTGCGCGTTGAGGGTTACGGGGCTTGAATAAGTGCGATTACGCCCAAATTAGCGAAAACCGGCACTTTTTTGGTCTTCGGAAATGGATAAAAGTTCTTCGTGATGGTCCCAGGAGCAATTAGATGGGTCACAACCCTATTTTTGCAACTTTGAAAATTTTAGTGGGTAAGAGTTATGCCCCTTGATTAAGCGATTTCATCAAATATTGGGAAAACCGTCGCTTTTTTGGAATTTTTGGACCAACTTTTGTTGTTCGAAATGTTCTCAGCTACATTTTGATATACCACAACCCTACTTTTGGTGACTTAGATGACTTGGAATTCTTGCGCGTTGAGGGTTACGGGGCTTGAATAAGTGCGATTACGCCCAAATTAGCGAAAACCGGCACTTTTTTGGTCTTCGGAAATGGATAAAAGTTCTTCGTGATGGTCCCAGGAGCAATTAGATGGGTCACAACCCTATTTTTGCAACTTTGAAAATTTTAGTGGGTAAGAGTTATGCCCCTTGATTAAGCGATTTCATCAAATATTGGGAAAACCGTCGCTTTTTTGGAATTTTTGGACCAACTTTTGTTGTTCGAAATGTTCTCAGCTACATTTTGATATACCACAACCCTACTTTTGGTGACTTAGATGACTTGGAATTCTTGCGCGTTGAGGGTTACGGGGCTTGAATAAGTGCGATTACGCCCAAATTAGCGAAAACCGGCACTTTTTTGGTCTTCGGAAATGGATAAAAGTTCTTCGTGATGGTCCCAGGAGCAATTAGATGGGTCACAACCCTATTTTTGCAACTTTGAAAATTTTAGTGGGTAAGAGTTATGCCCCTTGATTAAGCGATTTCATCAAATATTGGGAAAACCGTCGCTTTTTTGGAATTTTTGGACCAACTTTTGTTGTTCGAAATGTTCTCAGCTACATTTTGATATACCACAACCCTACTTTTGGTGACTTAGATGACTTGGAATTCTTGCGCGTTGAGGGTTACGGGGCTTGAATAAGTGCGATTACGCCCAAATTAGCGAAAACCGGCACTTTTTTGGTCTTCGGAAATGGATAAAAGTTCTTCGTGATGGTCCCATGAGCAATTAGATGGGTCACAACCCTATTTTTGCAACTTTGAAAATTTTAGTGGGTAAGAGTTATGCCCCTTGATTAAGCGATTTCATCAAATATTGGGAAAACCGTCGCTTTTTTGGAATTTTTGGACCAACTTTTGTTGTTCGAAATGTTCTCAGCTACATTTTGATATACCACAACCCTACTTTTGGTGACTTAGATGACTTGGAATTCTTGCGCGTTGAGGGTTACGGGGCTTGAATAAGTGCGATTACGCCCAAATTAGCGAAAACCGGCACTTTTTTGGTCTTCGGAAATGGATAAAAGTTCTTCGTGATGGTCCCAGGAGCAATTAGATGGGTCACAACCCTATTTTTGCAACTTTGAAAATTTTAGTGGGTAAGAGTTATGCCCCTTGATTAAGCGATTTCATCAAATATTGGGAAAACCGTCGCTTTTTTGGAATTTTTGGACCAACTTTTGTTGTTCGAAATGTTCTCAGCTACATTTTGATATACCACAACCCTACTTTTGGTGACTTAGATGACTTGGAATTCTTGCGCGTTGAGGGTTACGGGGCTTGAATAAGTGCGATTACGCCCAAATTAGCGAAAACCGGCACTTTTTTGGTCTTCGGAAATGGATAAAAGTTCTTCGTGATGGTCCCAGGAGCAATTAGATGGGTCACAACCCTATTTTTGCAACTTTGAAAATTTTAGTGGGTAAGAGTTATGCCCCTTGATTAAGCGATTTCATCAAATATTGGGAAAACCGTCGCTTTTTTGGAATTTTTGGACCAACTTTTGTTGTTCGAAATGTTCTCAGCTACATTTTGATATACCACAACCCTACTTTTGGTGACTTAGATGACTTGGAATTCTTGCGCGTTGAGGGTTACGG
This sequence comes from Steromphala cineraria, assembly GCA_916613615.1. Taxonomy (NCBI): domain Eukaryota; kingdom Metazoa; phylum Mollusca; class Gastropoda; order Trochida; family Trochidae; genus Steromphala; species Steromphala cineraria. The sequence goes on from OU744733.1 coordinate 12,181,598, forward strand.
GGCTTGAATAAGTGCGATTACGCCCAAATTAGCGAAAACCGGCACTTTTTTGGTCTTCGGAAATGGATAAAAGTTCTTCGTGATGGTCCCAGGAGCAATTAGATGGGTCACAACCCTATTTTTGCAACTTTGAAAATTTTAGTGGGTAAGAGTTATGCCCCTTGATTAAGCGATTTCATCAAATATTGGGAAAACCGTCGCTTTTTTGGAATTTTTTGACCAACTTTTGTTGTTCGAAATGTTCTCAGCTACATTTTGATATACCACAACCCTACTTTTGGTGACTTAGATGACTTGGAATTCTTGCGCGTTGAGGGTTACGGGGCTTGAATAAGTGCGATTACGCCCAAATTAGCGAAAACCGGCACTTTTTTGGTCTTCGGAAATGGATAAAAGTTCTTCGTGATGGTCCCAGGAGCAATTAGATGGGTCACAACCCTATTTTTGCAACTTTGAAAATTTTAGTGGGTAAGAGTTATGCCCCTTGATTAAGCGATTTCATCAAATATTGGGAAAACCGTCGCTTTTTTGGAATTTTTGGACCAACTTTTGTTGTTCGAAATGTTCTCAGCTACATTTTGATATACCACAACCCTACTTTTGGTGACTTAGATGACTTGGAATTCTTGCGCGTTGAGGGTTACGGGGCTTGAATAAGTGCGATTACGCCCAAATTAGCGAAAACCGGCACTTTTTTGGTCTTCGGAAATGGATAAAAGTTCTTCGTGATGGTCCCAGGAGCAATTAGATGGGTCACAACCCTATTTTTGCAACTTTGAAAATTTTAGTGGGTAAGAGTTATGCCCCTTGATTAAGCGATTTCATCAAATATTGGGAAAACCGTCGCTTTTTTGGAATTTTTGGACCAACTTTTGTTGTTCGAAATGTTCTCAGCTACATTTTGATATACCACAACCCTACTTTTGGTGACTTAGATGACTTGGAATTCTTGCGCGTTGAGGGTTACGGGGCTTGAATAAGTGCGATTACGCCCAAATTAGCGAAAACCGGCACTTTTTTGGTCTTCGGAAATGGATAAAAGTTCTTCGTGATGGTCCCAGGAGCAATTGGATGGGTCACAACGCTATTTTTGCAACTTTGAAAATTTTAGTGGGTAAGAGTTATGCCCCTTGATTAAGCGATTTCATCAAATATTGGGAAAACCGTCGCTTTTTTGGAATTTTTGGACCAACTTTTGTTGTTCGAAATGTTCTCAGCTACATTTTGATATACCACAACCCTACTTTTGGTGACTTAGATGACTTGGAATTCTTGCGCGTTGAGGGTTACGGGGCTTGAATAAGTGCGATTACGCCCAAATTAGCGAAAACCGGCACTTTTTTGGTCTTCGGAAATGGATAAAAGTTCTTCGTGATGGTCCCAGGAGCAATTAGATGGGTCACAACCCTATTTTTGCAACTTTGAAAATTTTAGTGGGTAAGAGTTATGCCCCTTGATTAAGCGATTTCATCAAATATTGGGAAAACCGTCGCTTTTTTGGAATTTTTGGACCAACTTTTGTTGTTCGAAATGTTCTCAGCTACATTTTGATATACCACAACCCTACTTTTGGTGACTTAGATGACTTGGAATTCTTGCGCGTTGAGGGTTATGGGGCTTGAATAAGTGCGATTACGCCCAAATTAGCGAAAACCGGCACTTTTTTGGTCTTCGGAAATGGATAAAAGTTCTTCGTGATGGTCCCAGGAGCAATTAGATGGGTCACAACCCTATTTTTGCAACTTTGAAAATTTTAGTGGGTAAGAGTTATGCCCCTTGATTAAGCGATTTCATCAAATATTGGGAAAACCGTCGCTTTTTTGGAATTTTTGGACCAACTTTTGTTGTTCGAAATGTTCTCAGCTACATTTTGATATACCACAACCCTACTTTTGGTGACTTAGATGACTTGGAATTCTTGCGCGTTGAGGGTTACGGGGCTTGAATAAGTGCGATTACGCCCAAATTAGCGAAAACCGGCACTTTTTTGGTCTTCGGAAATGGATAAAAGTTCTTCGTGATGGTCCCAGGAGCAATTAGATGGGTCACAACCCTATTTTTGCAACTTTGAAAATTTTAGTGGGTAAGAGTTATGCCCCTTGATTAAGCGATTTCATCAAATATTGGGAAAACCGTCTCTTTTTTGGAATTTTTGGACCAACTTTTGTTGTTCGAAATGTTCTCAGCTACATTTTGATATACCACAACCCTACTTTTGGTGACTTAGATGACTTGGAATTCTTGCGCGTTGAGGGTTACGGGGCTTGAATAAGTGCGATTACGCCCAAATTAGCGAAAACCGGCACTTTTTTGGTCTTCGGAAATGGATAAAAGTTCTTTGTGATGGTCCCAGGAGCAATTAGATGGGTCACAACCCTATTTTTGCAACTTTGAAAATTTTAGTGGGTAAGAGTTATGCCCCTTGATTAAGCGATTTCATCAAATATTGGGAAAACCGTCGCTTTTTTGGAATTTTTGGACCAACTTTTGTTGTTCGAAATGTTCTCAGCTACATTTTGATATACCACAACCCTACTTTTGGTGACTTAGATGACTTGGAATTCTTGCGCGTTGAGGGTTACGGGGCTTGAATAAGTGCGATTACGCCCAAATTAGCGAAAACCGGCACTTTTTTGGTCTTCGGAAATGGATAAAAGTTCTTCGTGATGGTCCCAGGAGCAATTAGATGGGTCACAACCCTATTTTTGCAACTTTGAAAATTTTAGTGGGTAAGAGTTATGCCCCTTGATTAAGCGATTTCATCAAATATTGGGAAAACCGTCGCTTTTTTGGAATTTTTGGACCAACTTTTGTTGTTCGAAATGTTCTCAGCTACATTTTGATATACCACAACCCTACTTTTGGTGACTTAGATGACTTGGAATTCTTGCGCGTTGAGGGTTACGGGGCTTGAATAAGTGCGATTACGCCCAAATTAGCGAAAACCGGCACTTTTTTGGTCTTCGGAAATGGATAAAAGTTCTTCGTGATGGTCCCAGGAGCAATTAGATGGGTCACAACCCTATTTTTGCAACTTTGAAAATTTTAGTGGGTAAGAGTTATGCCCCTTGATTAAGCGATTTCATCAAATATTGGGAAAACCGTCGCTTTTTTGGAATTTTTGGACCAACTTTTGTTGTTCGAAATGTTCTCAGCTACATTTTGATATACCACAACCCTACTTTTGGTGACTTAGATGACTTGGAATTCTTGCGCGTTGAGGGTTACGGGGCTTGAATAAGTGCGATTACGCCCAAATTAGCGAAAACCGGCACTTTTTTGGTCTTCGGAAATGGATAAAAGTTCTTCGTGATGGTCCCAGGAGCAATTAGATGGGTCACAACCCTATTTTTGCAACTTTGAAAATTTTAGTGGGTAAGAGTTATGCCCCTTGATTAAGAGATTTCATCAAATATTGGGAAAACCGTCGCTTTTTTGGAATTTTTGGACCAACTTTTGTTGTTCGAAATGTTCTCAGCTACATTTTGATATACCACAACCCTACTTTTGGTGACTTAGATGACTTGGAATTCTTGCGCGTTGAGGGTTACGGGGCTTGAATAAGTGCGATTACGCCCAAATTAGCGAAAACCGGCACTTTTTTGGTCTTCGGAAATGGATAAAAGTTCTTTGTGATGGTCCCAGGAGCAATTAGATGGGTCACAACCCTATTTTTGCAACTTTGAAAATTTTAGTGGGTAAGAGTTATGCCCCTTGATTAAGCGATTTCATCAAATATTGGGAAAACCGTCGCTTTTTTGGAATTTTTGGACCAACTTTTGTTGTTCGAAATGTTCTCAGCTACATTTTGATATACCACAACCCTACTTTTGGTGACTTAGATGACTTGGAATTCTTGCGCGTTGAGGGTTACGGGGCTTGAATAAGTGCGATTACGCCCAAATTAGCGAAAACCGGCACTTTTTTGGTCTTCGGAAATGGATAAAAGTTCTTCGTGATGGTCCCAGGAGCAATTAGATGGGTCACAACCCTATTTTTGCAACTTTGAAAATTTTAGTGGGTAAGAGTTATGCCCCTTGATTAAGCGATTTCATCAAATATTGGGAAAACCGTCGCTTTTTTGGAATTTTTGGACCAACTTTTGTTGTTCGAAATGTTCTCAGCTACATTTTGATATACCACAACCCTACTTTTGGTGACTTAGATGACTTGGAATTCTTGCGCGTTGAGGGTTACGGGGCTTGAATAAGTGCGATTACGCCCAAATTAGCGAAAACCGGCACTTTTTTGGTCTTCGGAAATGGATAAAAGTTCTTTGTGATGGTCCCAGGAGCAATTAGATGGGTCACAACCCTATTTTTGCAACTTTGAAAATTTTAGTGGGTAAGAGTTATGCCCCTTGATTAAGCGATTTCATCAAATATTGGGAAAACCGTCGCTTTTTTGGAATTTTTGGACCAACTTTTGTTGTTCGAAATGTTCTCAGCTACATTTTGATATACCACAACCCTACTTTTGGTGACTTAGATGACTTGGAATTCTTGCGCGTTGAGGGTTACGGGGCTTGAATAAGTGCGATTACGCCCAAATTAGCGAAAACCGGCACTTTTTTGGTCTTCGGAAATGGATAAAAGTTCTTCGTGATGGTCCCAGGAGCAATTAGATGGGTCACAACCCTATTTTTGCAACTTTGAAAATTTTAGTGGGTAAGAGTTATGCCCCTTGATTAAGCGATTTCATCAAATATTGGGAAAACCGTCGCTTTTTTGGAATTTTTGGACCAACTTTTGTTGTTCGAAATGTTCTCAGCTACATTTTGATATACCACAACCCTACTTTTGGTGACTTAGATGACTTGGAATTCTTGCGCGTTGAGGGTTACGGGGCTTGAATAAGTGCGATTACGCCCAAATTAGCGAAAACCGGCACTTTTTTGGTCTTCGGAAATGGATAAAAGTTCTTCGTGATGGTCCCAGGAGCAATTAGATGGGTCACAACCCTATTTTTGCAACTTTGAAAATTTTAGTGGGTAAGAGTTATGCCCCTTGATTAAGCGATTTCATCAAATATTGGGAAAACCGTCGCTTTTTTGGAATTTTTGGACCAACTTTTGTTGTTCGAAATGTTCTCAGCTACATTTTGATATACCACAACCCTACTTTTGGTGACTTAGATGACTTGGAATTCTTGCGCGTTGAGGGTTACGGGGCTTGAATAAGTGCGATTACGCCCAAATTAGCGAAAACCGGCACTTTTTTGGTCTTCGGAAATGGATAAAAGTTCTTCGTGATGGTCCCAGGAGCAATTAGATGGGTCACAACCCTATTTTTGCAACTTTGAAAATTTTAGTGGGTAAGAGTTATGCCCCTTGATTAAGCGATTTCATCAAATATTGGGAAAACCGTCGCTTTTTTGGAATTTTTGGACCAACTTTTGTTGTTCGAAATGTTCTCAGCTACATTTTGATATACCACAACCCTACTTTTGGTGACTTAGATGACTTGGAATTCTTGCGCGTTGAGGGTTACGGGGCTTGAATAAGTGCGATTACGCCCAAATTAGCGAAAACCGGCACTTTTTTGGTCTTCGGAAATGGATAAAAGTTCTTCGTGATGGTCCCAGGAGCAATAAGATGGGTCACAACCCTATTTTTGCAACTTTGAAAATTTTAGTGGGTAAGAGTTATGCCCCTTGATTAAGCGATTTCATCAAATATTGGGAAAACCGTCGCTTTTTTGGAATTTTTGGACCAACTTTTGTTGTTCGAAATGTTCTCAGCTACATTTTGATATACCACAACCCTACTTTTGGTGACTTAGATGACTTGGAATTCTTGCGCGTTGAGGGTTACGGGGCTTGAATAAGTGCGATTACGCCCAAATTAGCGAAAACCGGCACTTTTTTGGTCTTCGGAAATGGATAAAAGTTCTTCGTGATGGTCCCAGGAGCAATTAGATGGGTCACAACCCTATTTTTGCAACTTTGAAAATTTTAGTGGGTAAGAGTTATGCCCCTTGATTAAGCGATTTCATCAAATATTGGGAAAACCGTCGCTTTTTTGGAATTTTTGGACCAACTTTTGTTGTTCGAAATGTTCTCAGCTACATTTTGATATACCACAACCCTACTTTTGGTGACTTAGATGACTTGGAATTCTTGCGCGTTGAGGGTTACGGGGCTTGAATAAGTGCGATTACGCCCAAATTAGCGAAAACCGGCACTTTTTTGGTCTTCGGAAATGGATAAAAGTTCTTCGTGATGGTCCCAGGAGCAATTAGATGGGTCACAACCCTATTTTTGCAACTTTGAAAATTTTAGTGGGTAAGAGTTATGCCCCTTGATTAAGCGATTTCATCAAATATTGGGAAAACCGTCGCTTTTTTGGAATTTTTGGACCAACTTTTGTTGTTCGAAATGTTCTCAGCTACATTTTGATATACCACAACCCTACTTTTGGTGACTTAGATGACTTGGAATTCTTGCGCGTTGAGGGTTACGGGGCTTGAATAAGTGCGATTACGCCCAAATTAGCGAAAACCGGCACTTTTTTGGTCTTCGGAAATGGATAAAAGTTCTTCGTGATGGTCCCAGGAGCAATTAGATGGGTCACAACCCTATTTTTGCAACTTTGAAAATTTTAGTGGGTAAGAGTTATGCCCCTTGATTAAGCGATTTCATCAAATATTGGGAAAACCGTCGCTTTTTTGGAATTTTTGGACCCCATTTTTGTTGTTCGAAATGTTCTCAGCTACATTTTGATATACCACAACCCTACTTTTGGTGACTAAGATGACTTGGAATTCTTGCGCGTTGAGGGTTACGGGGCTTGAATAAGTGCGATTACGCCCAAATTAGCGAAAACCGGCACTTTTTTGGTCTTCGGAAATGGATAAAAGTTCTTCGTGATGGTCCCAGGAGCAATTAGATGGGTCACAACCCTATTTTTGCAACTTTGAAAATTTTAGTGGGTAAGAGTTATGCCCCTTGATTAAGCGATTTCATCAAATATTGGGAAAACCGTCGCTTTTTTGGAATTTTTGGACCAACTTTTGTTGTTCGAAATGTTCTCAGCTACATTTTGATATACCACAACCCTACTTTTGGTGACTTAGATGACTTGGAATTCTTGCGCGTTGAGGGTTACGGGGCTTGAATAAGTGCGATTACGCCCAAATTAGCGAAAACCGGCACTTTTTTGGTCTTCGGAAATGGATAAAAGTTCTTCGTGATGGTCCCAGGAGCAATTAGATGGGTCACAACCCTATTTTTGCAACTTTGAAAATTTTAGTGGGTAAGAGTTATGCCCCTTGATTAAGCGATTTCATCAAATATTGGGAAAACCGTCGCTTTTTTGGAATTTTTGGACCAACTTTTGTTGTTCGAAATGTTCTCAGCTACATTTTGATATACCACAACCCTACTTTTGGTGACTTAGATGACTTGGAATTCTTGCGCGTTGAGGGTTACGGGGCTTGAATAAGTGCGATTACGCCCAAATTAGCGAAAACCGGCACTTTTTTGGTCTTCGGAAATGGATAAAAGTTCTTCGTGATGGTCCCAGGAGCAATTAGATGGGTCACAACCCTATTTTTGCAACTTTGAAAATTTTAGTGGGTAAGAGTTATGCCCCTTGATTAAGCGATTTCATCAAATATTGGGAAAACCGTCGCTTTTTTGGAATTTTTGGACCAACTTTTGTTGTTCGAAATGTTCTCAGCTACATTTTGATATACCACAACCCTACTTTTGGTGACTTAGATTACTTGGAATTCTTGCGCGTTGAGGGTTACGGGGCTTGAATAAGTGCGATTACGCCCAAATTAGCGAAAACCGGCACTTTTTTGGTCTTCGGAAATGGATAAAAGTTCTTCGTGATGGTCCCAGGAGCAATTGGATGGGTCACAACGCTATTTTTGCAACTTTGAAAATTTTAGTGGGTAAGAGTTATGCCCCTTGATTAAGCGATTTCATCAAATATTGGGAAAACCGTCGCTTTTTTGGAATTTTTGGACCAACTTTTGTTGTTCGAAATGTTCTCAGCTACATTTTGATATACCACAACCCTACTTTTGGTGACTTAGATGACTTGGAATTCTTGCGCGTTGAGGGTTACGGGGCTTGAATAAGTGCGATTACGCCCAAATTAGCGAAAACCGGCACTTTTTTGGTCTTCGGAAATGGATAAAAGTTCTTCGTGATGGTCCCAGGAGCAATTAGATGGGTCACAACCCTATTTTTGCAACTTTGAAAATTTTAGTGGGTAAGAGTTATGCCCCTTGATTAAGCGATTTCATCAAATATTGGGAAAACCGTCGCTTTTTTGGAATTTTTGGACCAACTTTTGTTGTTCGAAATGTTCTCAGCTACATTTTGATATACCACAACCCTACTTTTGGTGACTTAGATGACTTGGAATTCTTGCGCGTTGAGGGTTACGGGGCTTGAATAAGTGCGATTACGCCCAAATTAGCGAAAACCGGCACTTTTTTGGTCTTCGGAAATGGATAAAAGTTCTTCGTGATGGTCCCAGGAGCAATTAGATGGGTCACAACCCTATTTTTGCAACTTTGAAAATTTTAGTGGGTAAGAGTTATGCCCCTTGATTAAGCGATTTCATCAAATATTGGGAAAACCGTCGCTTTTTTGGAATTTTTGGACCAACTTTTGTTGTTCGAAATGTTCTCAGCTACATTTTGATATACCACAACCCTACTTTTGGTGACTTAGATGACTTGGAATTCTTGCGCGTTGAGGGTTACGGGGCTTGAATAAGTGCGATTACGCCCAAATTAGCGAAAACCGGCACTTTTTTGGTCTTCGGAAATGGATAAAAGTTCTTCGTGATGGTCCCAGGAGCAATTAGATGGGTCACAACCCTATTTTTGCAACTTTGAAAATTTTAGTGGGTAAGAGTTATGCCCCTTGATTAAGCGATTTCATCAAATATTGGGAAAACCGTCGCTTTTTTGGAATTTTTGGACCAACTTTTGTTGTTCGAAATGTTCTCAGCTACATTTTGATATACCACAACCCTACTTTTGGTGACTTAGATGACTTGGAATTCTTGCGCGTTGAGGGTTACGGGGCTTGAATAAGTGCGATTACGCCCAAATTAGCGAAAACCGGCACTTTTTTGGTCTTCGGAAATGGATAAAAGTTCTTTGTGATGGTCCCAGGAGCAATTAGATGGGTCACAACCCTATTTTTGCAACTTTGAAAATTTTAGTGGGTAAGAGTTATGCCCCTTGATTAAGCGATTTCATCAAATATTGGGAAAACCGTCGCTTTTTTGGAATTTTTGGACCAACTTTTGTTGTTCGAAATGTTCTCAGCTACATTTTGATATACCACAACCCTACTTTTGGTGACTTAGATGACTTGGAATTCTTGCGCGTTGAGGGTTACGGGGCTTGAATAAGTGCGATTACGCCCAAATTAGCGAAAACCGGCACTTTTTTGGTCTTCGGAAATGGATAAAAGTTCTTCGTGATGGTCCCAGGAGCAATTAGATGGGTCACAACCCTATTTTTGCAACTTTGAAAATTTTAGTGGGTAAGAGTTATGCCCCTTGATTAAGCGATTTCATCAAATATTGGGAAAACCGTCGCTTTTTTGGAATTTTTGGACCAACTTTTGTTGTTCGAAATGTTCTCAGCTACATTTTGATATACCACAACCCTACTTTTGGTGACTTAGATGACTTGGAATTCTTGCGCGTTGAGGGTTACGGGGCTTGAATAAGTGCGATTACGCCCAAATTAGCGAAAACCGGCACTTTTTTGGTCTTCGGAAATGGATAAAAGTTCTTCGTGATGGTCCCAGGAGCAATTAGATGGGTCACAACCCTATTTTTGCAACTTTGAAAATTTTAGTGGGTAAGAGTTATGCCCCTTGATTAAGCGATTTCATCAAATATTGGGAAAACCGTCGCTTTTTTGGAATTTTTGGACCAACTTTTGTTGTTCGAAATGTTCTCAGCTACATTTTGATATACCACAACCCTACTTTTGGTGACTTAGATGACTTGGAATTCTTGCGCGTTGAGGGTTACGGGGCTTGAATAAGTGCGATTACGCCCAAATTAGCGAAAACCGGCACTTTTTTGGTCTTCGGAAATGGATAAAAGTTCTTCGTGATGGTCCCAGGAGCAATTAGATGGGTCACAACCCTATTTTTGCAACTTTGAAAATTTTAGTGGGTAAGAGTTATGCCCCTTGATTAAGCGATTTCATCAAATATTGGGAAAACCGTCGCTTTTTTGGAATTTTTGGACCAACTTTTGTTGTTCGAAATGTTCTCAGCTACATTTTGATATACCACAACCCTACTTTTGGTGACTTAGATGACTTGGAATTCTTGCGCGTTGAGGGTTACGGGGCTTGAATAAGTGCGATTACGCCCAAATTAGCGAAAACCGGCACTTTTTTGGTCTTCGGAAATGGATAAAAGTTCTTTGTGATGGTCCCAGGAGCAATTAGATGGGTCACAACCCTATTTTTGCAACTTTGAAAATTTTAGTGGGTAAGAGTTATGCCCCTTGATTAAGCGATTTCATCAAATATTGGGAAAACCGTCGCTTTTTTGGAATTTTTGGACCAACTTTTGTTGTTCGAAATGTTCTCAGCTACATTTTGATATACCACAACCCTACTTTTGGTGACTTAGATGACTTGGAATTCTTGCGCGTTGAGGGTTACGGGGCTTGAATAAGTGCGATTACGCCCAAATTAGCGAAAACCGGCACTTTTTTGGTCTTCGGAAATGGATAAAAGTTCTTCGTGATGGTCCCAGGAGCAATTAGATGGGTCACAACCCTATTTTTGCAACTTTGAAAATTTTAGTGGGTAAGAGTTATGCCCCTTGATTAAGCGATTTCATCAAATATTGGGAAAACCGTCGCTTTTTTGGAATTTTTGGACCAACTTTTGTTGTTCGAAATGTTCTCAGCTACATTTTGATATACCACAACCCTACTTTTGGTGACTTAGATGACTTGGAATTCTTGCGCGTTGAGGGTTACGGGGCTTGAATAAGTGCGATTACGCCCAAATTAGCGAAAACCGGCACTTTTTTGGTCTTCGGAAATGGATAAAAGTTCTTTGTGATGGTCCCAGGAGCAATTAGATGGGTCACAACCCTATTTTTGCAACTTTGAAAATTTTAGTGGGTAAGAGTTATGCCCCTTGATTAAGCGATTTCATCAAATATTGGGAAAACCGTCGCTTTTTTGGAATTTTTGGACCAACTTTTGTTGTTCGAAATGTTCTCAGCTACATTTTGATATACCACAACCCTACTTTTGGTGACTTAGATGACTTGGAATTCTTGCGCGTTGAGGGTTACGGGGCTTGAATAAGTGCGATTACGCCCAAATTAGCGAAAACCGGCACTTTTTTGGTCTTCGGAAATGGATAAAAGTTCTTCGTGATGGTCCCAGGAGCAATTAGATGGGTCACAACCCTATTTTTGCAACTTTGAAAATTTTAGTGGGTAAGAGTTATGCCCCTTGATTAAGCGATTTCATCAAATATTGGGAAAACCGTCGCTTTTTTGGAATTTTTGGACCAACTTTTGTTGTTCGAAATGTTCTCAGCTACATTTTGATATACCACAACCCTACTTTTGGTGACTTAGATGACTTGGAATTCTTGCGCGTTGAGGGTTACGGGGCTTGAATAAGTGCGATTACGCCCAAATTAGCGAAAACCGGCACTTTTTTGGTCTTCGGAAATGGATAAAAGTTCTTCGTGATGGTCCCAGGAGCAATTAGATGGGTCACAACCCTATTTTTGCAACTTTGAAAATTTTAGTGGGTAAGAGTTATGCCCCTTGATTAAGCGATTTCATCAAATATTGGGAAAACCGTCGCTTTTTTGGAATTTTTGGACCAACTTTTGTTGTTCGAAATGTTCTCAGCTACATTTTGATATACCACAACCCTACTTTTGGTGACTTAGATGACTTGGAATTCTTGCGCGTTGAGGGTTACGGGGCTTGAATAAGTGCGATTACGCCCAAATTAGCGAAAACCGGCACTTTTTTGGTCTTCGGAAATGGATAAAAGTTCTTCGTGATGGTCCCAGGAGCAATTAGATGGGTCACAACCCTATTTTTGCAACTTTGAAAATTTTAGTGGGTAAGAGTTATGCCCCTTGATTAAGCGATTTCATCAAATATTGGGAAAACCGTCGCTTTTTTGGAATTTTTGGACCAACTTTTGTTGTTCGAAATGTTCTCAGCTACATTTTGATATACCACAACCCTACTTTTGGTGACTTAGATGACTTGGAATTCTTGCGCGTTGAGGGTTACGGGGCTTGAATAAGTGCGATTACGCCCAAATTAGCGAAAACCGGCACTTTTTTGGTCTTCGGAAATGGATAAAAGTTCTTCGTGATGGTCCCAGGAGCAATTAGATGGGTCACAACCCTATTTTTGCAACTTTGAAAATTTTAGTGGGTAAGAGTTATGCCCCTTGATTAAGCGATTTCATCAAATATTGGGAAAACCGTCGCTTTTTTGGAATTTTTGGACCAACTTTTGTTGTTCGAAATGTTCTCAGCTACATTTTGATATACCACAACCCTACTTTTGGTGACTTAGATGACTTGGAATTCTTGCGCGTTGAGGGTTACGGGGCTTGAATAAGTGCGATTACGCCCAAATTAGCGAAAACCGGCACTTTTTTGGTCTTCGGAAATGGATAAAAGTTCTTCGTGATGGTCCCAGGAGCAATTAGATGGGTCACAACCCTATTTTTGCAACTTTGAAAATTTTAGTGGGTAAGAGTTATGCCCCTTGATTAAGCGATTTCATCAAATATTGGGAAAACCGTCGCTTTTTTGGAATTTTTGGACCAACTTTTGTTGTTCGAAATGTTCTCAGCTACATTTTGATATACCACAACCCTACTTTTGGTGACTTAGATGACTTGGAATTCTTGCGCGTGGAGGGTTACGGGGCTTGAATAAGTGCGATTACGCCCAAATTAGCGAAAACCGGCACTTTTTTGGTCTTCGGAAATGGATAAAAGTTCTTCGTGATGGTCCCAGGAGCAATTAGATGGGTCACAACCCTATTTTTGCAACTTTGAAAATTTTAGTGGGTAAGAGTTATGCCCCTTGATTAAGCGATTTCATCAAATATTGGGAAAACCGTCGCTTTTTTGGAATTTTTGGACCAACTTTTGTTGTTCGAAATGTTCTCAGCTACATTTTGATATACCACAACCCTACTTTTGGTGACTTAGATGACTTGGAATTCTTGCGCGTTGAGGGTTACGGGGCTTGAATAAGTGCGATTACGCCCAAATTAGCGAAAACCGGCACTTTTTTGGTCTTCGGAAATGGATAAAAGTTCTTCGTGATGGTCCCAGGAGCAATTAGATGGGTCACAACCCTATTTTTGCAACTTTGAAAATTTTAGTGGGTAAGAGTTATGCCCCTTGATTAAGCGATTTCATCAAATATTGGGAAAACCGTCGCTTTTTTGGAATTTTTGGACCAACATTTGTTGTTCGAAATGTTCTCAGCTACATTTTGATATACCACAACCCTACTTTTGGTGACTTAGATGACTTGGAATTCTTGCGCGTTGAGGGTTACGGGGCTTGAATAAGTGCGATTACGCCCAAATTAGCGAAAACCGGCACTTTTTTGGTCTTCGGAAATGGATAAAAGTTCTTCGTGATGGTCCCAGGAGCAATTAGATGGGTCACAACCCTATTTTTGCAACTTTGAAAATTTTAGTGGGTAAGAGTTATGCCCCTTGATTAAGCGATTTCATCAAATATTGGGAAAACCGTCGCTTTTTTGGAATTTTTGGACCAACTTTTGTTGTTCGAAATGTTCTCAGCTACATTTTGATATACCACAACCCTACTTTTGGTGACTTAGATGACTTGGAATTCTTGCGCGTTGAGGGTTACGGGGCTTGAATAAGTGCGATTACGCCCAAATTAGCGAAAACCGGCACTTTTTTGGTCTTCGGAAATGGATAAAAGTTCTTCGTGATGGTCCCAGGAGCAATTAGATGGGTCACAACCCTATTTTTGCAACTTTGAAAATTTTAGTGGGTAAGAGTTATGCCCCTTGATTAAGCGATTTCATCAAATATTGGGAAAACCGTCGCTTTTTTGGAATTTTTGGACCAACTTTTGTTGTTCGAAATGTTCTCAGCTACATTTTGATATACCACAACCCTACTTTTGTGACTTAGATGACTTGGAATTCTTGCGCGTTGAGGGTGACGGGGCTTGAATAAGTGCGATTACGCCCAAATTAGCGAAAACCGGCACTTTTTTGGTCTTCGGAAATGGATAAAAGTTCTTCGTGATGGTCCCAGGAGCAATTAGATGGGTCACAACCCTATTTTTGCAACTTTGAAAATTTTAGTGGGTAAGAGTTATGCCCCTTGATTAAGCGATTTCATCAAATATTGGGAAAACCGTCGCTTTTTTGGAATTTTTGGACCAACTTTTGTTGTTCGAAATGTTCTCAGCTACATTTTGATATACCACAACCCTACTTTTGGTGACTTAGATGACTTGGAATTCTTGCGCGTTGAGGGTTACGGGGCTTGAATAAGTGCGATTACGCCCAAATTAGCGAAAACCGGCACTTTTTTGGTCTTCGGAAATGGATAAAAGTTCTTCGTGATGGTCCCAGGAGCAATTAGATGGGTCACAACCCTATTTTTGCAACTTTGAAAATTTTAGTGGGTAAGAGTTATGCCCCTTGATTAAGCGATTTCATCAAATATTGGGAAAACCGTCGCTTTTTTGGAATTTTTGGACCAACTTTTGTTGTTCGAAATGTTCTCAGCTACATTTTGATATACCACAACCCTACTTTTGGTGACTTAGATGACTTGGAATTCTTGCGCGTTGAGGGTTACGGGGCTTGAATAAGTGCGATTACGCCCAAATTAGCGAAAACCGGCACTTTTTTGGTCTTCGGAAATGGATAAAAGTTCTTCGTGATGGTCCCAGGAGCAATTAGATGGGTCACAACCCTATTTTTGCAACTTTGAAAATTTTAGTGGGTAAGAGTTATGCCCCTTGATTAAGCGATTTCATCAAATATTGGGAAAACCGTCGCTTTTTTGGAATTTTTGGACCAACTTTTGTTGTTCGAAATGTTCTCAGCTACATTTTGATATACCACAACCCTACTTTTGGTGACTTAGATGACTTGGAATTCTTGCGCGTTGAGGGTTACGGGGCTTGAATAAGTGCGATTACGCCCAAATTAGCGAAAACCGGCACTTTTTTGGTCTTCGGAAATGGATAAAAGTTCTTCGTGATGGTCCCAGGAGCAATTAGATGGGTCACAACCCTATTTTTGCAACTTTGAAAATTTTAGTGGGTAAGAGTTATGCCCCTTGATTAAGCGATTTCATCAAATATTGGGAAAACCGTCGCTTTTTTGGAATTTTTGGACCAACTTTTGTTGTTCGAAATGTTCTCAGCTACATTTTGATATACCACAACCCTACTTTTGGTGACTTAGATGACTTGGAATTCTTGCGCGTTGAGGGTTACGGGGCTTGAATAAGTGCGATTACGCCCAAATTAGCGAAAACCGGCACTTTTTTGGTCTTCGGAAATGGATAAAAGTTCTTCGTGATGGTCCCAGGAGCAATTAGATGGGTCACAACCCTATTTTTGCAACTTTGAAAATTTTAGTGGGTAAGAGTTATGCCCCTTGATTAAGCGATTTCATCAAATATTGGGAAAACCGTCGCTTTTTTGGAATTTTTGGACCAACTTTTGTTGTTCGAAATGTTCTCAGCTACATTTTGATATACCACAACCCTACTTTTGGTGACTTAGATGACTTGGAATTCTTGCGCGTTGAGGGTTACGGGGCTTGAATAAGTGCGATTACGCCCAAATTAGCGAAAACCGGCACTTTTTTGGTCTTCGGAAATGGATAAAAGTTCTTCGTGATGGTCCCAGGAGCAATTAGATGGGTCACAACCCTATTTTTGCAACTTTGAAAATTTTAGTGGGTAAGAGTTATGCCCCTTGATTAAGCGATTTCATCAAATATTGGGAAAACCGTCGCTTTTTTGGAATTTTTGGACCAACTTTTGTTGTTCGAAATGTTCTCAGCTACATTTTGATATACCACAACCCTACTTTTGGTGACTTAGATGACTTGGAATTCTTGCGCGTTGAGGGTTACGGGGCTTGAATAAGTGCGATTACGCCCAAATTAGCGAAAACCGGCACTTTTTTGGTCTTCGGAAATGGATAAAAGTTCTTCGTGATGGTCCCAGGAGCAATTAGATGGGTCACAACCCTATTTTTGCAACTTTGAAAATTTTAGTGGGTAAGAGTTATGCCCCTTGATTAAGCGATTTCATCAAATATTGGGAAAACCGTCGCTTTTTTGGAATTTTTGGACCAACTTTTGTTGTTCGAAATGTTCTCAGCTACATTTTGATATACCACAACCCTACTTTTGGTGACTTAGATGACTTGGAATTCTTGCGCGTTGAGGGTTACGGGGCTTGAATAAGTGCGATTACGCCCAAATTAGCGAAAACCGGCACTTTTTTGGTCTTCGGAAATGGATAAAAGTTCTTCGTGATGGTCCCAGGAGCAATTAGATGGGTCACAACCCTATTTTTGCAACTTTGAAAATTTTAGTGGGTAAGAGTTATGCCCCTTGATTAAGCGATTTCATCAAATATTGGGAAAACCGTCGCTTTTTTGGAATTTTTGGACCAACTTTTGTTGTTCGAAATGTTCTCAGCTACATTTTGATATACCACAACCCTACTTTTGGTGACTTAGATGACTTGGAATTCTTGCGCGTTGAGGGTTACGGGGCTTGAATAAGTGCGATTACGCCCAAATTAGCGAAAACCGGCACTTTTTTGGTCTTCGGAAATGGATAAAAGTTCTTCGTGATGGTCCCAGGAGCAATTAGATGGGTCACAACCCTATTTTTGCAACTTTGAAAATTTTAGTGGGTAAGAGTTATGCCCCTTGATTAAGCGATTTCATCAAATATTGGGAAAACCGTCGCTTTTTTGGAATTTTTGGACCAACTTTTGTTGTTCGAAATGTTCTCAGCTACATTTTGATATACCACAACCCTACTTTTGGTGACTTAGATGACTTGGAATTCTTGCGCGTTGAGGATTACGGGGCTTGAATAAGTGCGATTACGCCCAAATTAGCGAAAACCGGCACTTTTTTGGTCTTCGGAAATGGATAAAAGTTCTTCGTGATGGTCCCAGGAGCAATTAGATGGGTCACAACCCTATTTTTGCAACTTTGAAAATTTTAGTGGGTAAGAGTTATGCCCCTTGATTAAGCGATTTCATCAAATATTGGGAAAACCGTCGCTTTTTTGGAATTTTTGGACCAACTTTTGTTGTTCGAAATGTTCTCAGCTACATTTTGATATACCACAACCCTACTTTTGGTGACTTAGATGACTTGGAATTCTTGCGCGTTGAGGGTTACGGGGCTTGAATAAGTGCGATTACGCCCAAATTAGCGAAAACCGGCACTTTTTTGGTCTTCGGAAATGGATAAAAGTTCTTCGTGATGGTCCCAGGAGCAATTAGATGGGTCACAACCCTATTTTTGCAACTTTGAAAATTTTAGTGGGTAAGAGTTATGCCCCTTGATTAAGCGATTTCATCAAATATTGGGAAAACCGTCGCTTTTTTGGAATTTTTGGACCAACTTTTGTTGTTCGAAATGTTCTCAGCTACATTTTGATATACCACAACCCTACTTTTGGTGACTTAGATGACTTGGAATTCTTGCGCGTTGAGGGTTACGGGGCTTGAATAAGTGCGATTACGCCCAAATTAGCGAAAACCGGCACTTTTTTGGTCTTCGGAAATGGATAAAAGTTCTTCGTGATGGTCCCAGGAGCAATTAGATGGGTCACAACCCTATTTTTGCAACTTTGAAAATTTTAGTGGGTAAGAGTTATGCCCCTTGATTAAGCGATTTCATCAAATATTGGGAAAACCGTCGCTTTTTTGGAATTTTTGGACCAACTTTTGTTGTTCGAAATGTTCTCAGCTACATTTTGATATACCACAACCCTACTTTTGGTGACTTAGATGACTTGGAATTCTTGCGCGTTGAGGGTTACGGGGCTTGAATAAGTGCGATTACGCCCAAATTAGCGAAAACCGGCACTTTTTTGGTCTTCGGAAATGGATAAAAGTTCTTCGTGATGGTCCCAGGAGCAATTAGATGGGTCACAACCCTATTTTTGCAACTTTGAAAATTTTAGTGGGTAAGAGTTATGCCCCTTGATTAAGCGATTTCATCAAATATTGGGAAAACCGTCGCTTTTTTGGAATTTTTGGACCAACTTTTGTTGTTCGAAATGTTCTCAGCTACATTTTGATATACCACAACCCTACTTTTGGTGACTTAGATGACTTGGAATTCTTGCCCGTTGAGGGTTACGGGGCTTGAATAAGTGCGATTACGCCCAAATTAGCGAAAACCGGCACTTTTTTGGTCTTCGGAAATGGATAAAAGTTCTTCGTGATGGTCCCAGGAGCAATTAGATGGGTCACAACCCTATTTTTGCAACTTTGAAAATTTTAGTGGGTAAGAGTTATGCCCCTTGATTAAGCGATTTCATCAAATATTGGGAAAACCGTCGCTTTTTTGGAATTTTTGGACCAACTTTTGTTGTTCGAAATGTTCTCAGCTACATTTTGATATACCACAACCCTACTTTTGGTGACTTAGATGACTTGGAATTCTTGCGCGTTGAGGGTTACGGGGCTTGAATAAGTGCGATTACGCCCAAATTAGCGAAAACCGGCACTTTTTTGGTCTTCGGAAATGGATAAAAGTTCTTCGTGATGGTCCCAGGAGCAATTAGATGGGTCACAACCCTATTTTTGCAACTTTGAAAATTTTAGTGGGTAAGAGTTATGCCCCTTGATTAAGCGATTTCATCAAATATTGGGAAAACCGTCGCTTTTTTGGAATTTTTGGACCAACTTTTGTTGTTCGAAATGTTCTCAGCTACATTTTGATATACCACAACCCTACTTTTGGTGACTTAGATGACTTGGAATTCTTGCGCGTTGAGGGTTACGGGGCTTGAATAAGTGCGATTACGCCCAAATTAGCGAAAACCGGCACTTTTTTGGTCTTCGGAAATGGATAAAAGTTCTTCGTGATGGTCCCAGGAGCAATTAGATGGGTCACAACCCTATTTTTGCAACTTTGAAAATTTTAGTGGGTAAGAGTTATGCCCCTTGATTAAGCGATTTCATCAAATATTGGGAAAACCGTCGCTTTTTTGGAATTTTTGGACCAACTTTTGTTGTTCGAAATGTTCTCAGCTACATTTTGATATACCACAACCCTACTTTTGGTGACTTAGATGACTTGGAATTCTTGCGCGTTGAGGGTTACGGGGCTTGAATAAGTGCGATTACGCCCAAATTAGCGAAAACCGGCACTTTTTTGGTCTTCGGAAATGGATAAAAGTTCTTCGTGATGGTCCCAGGAGCAATTAGATGGGTCACAACCCTATTTTTGCAACTTTGAAAATTTTAGTGGGTAAGAGTTATGCCCCTTGATTAAGCGATTTCATCAAATATTGGGAAAACCGTTGCTTTTTTGGAATTTTTGGACCAACTTTTGTTGTTCGAAATGTTCTCAGCTACATTTTGATATACCACAACCCTACTTTTGGTGACTTAGATGACTTGGAATTCTTGCGCGTTGAGGGTTACGGGGCTTGAATAAGTGCGATTACGCCCAAATTAGCGAAAACCGGCACTTTTTTGGTCTTCGGAAATGGATAAAAGTTCTTCGTGATGGTCCCAGGAGCAATTAGATGGGTCACAACCCTATTTTTGCAACTTTGAAAATTTTAGTGGGTAAGAGTTATGCCCCTTGATTAAGCGATTTCATCAAATATTGGGAAAACCGTCGCTTTTTTGGAATTTTTGGACCAACTTTTGTTGTTCGAAATGTTCTCAGCTACATTTTGATATACCACAACCCTACTTTTGGTGACTTAGATGACTTGGAATTCTTGCGCGTTGAGGGTTACGGGGCTTGAATAAGTGCGATTACGCCCAAATTAGCGAAAACCGGCACTTTTTTGGTCTTCGGAAATGGATAAAAGTTCTTCGTGATGGTCCCAGGAGCAATTAGATGGGTCACAACCCTATTTTTGCAACTTTGAAAATTTTAGTGGGTAAGAGTTATGCCCCTTGATTAAGCGATTTCATCAAATATTGGGAAAACCGTCGCTTTTTTGGAATTTTTGGACCAACTTTTGTTGTTCGAAATGTTCTCAGCTACATTTTGATATACCACAACCCTACTTTTGGTGACTTAGATGACTTGGAATTCTTGCGCGTTGAGGGTTACGGGGCTTGAATAAGTGCGATTACGCCCAAATTAGCGAAAACCGGCACTTTTTTGGTCTTCGGAAATGGATAAAAGTTCTTCGTGATGGTCCCAGGAGCAATTAGATGGGTCACAACCCTATTTTTGCAACTTTGAAAATTTTAGTGGGTAAGAGTTATGCCCCTTGATTAAGCGATTTCATCAAATATTGGGAAAACCGTCGCTTTTTTGGAATTTTTGGACCAACTTTTGTTGTTCGAAATGTTCTCAGCTACATTTTGATATACCACAACCCTACTTTTGGTGACTTAGATGACTTGGAATTCTTGCGCGTTGAGGGTTACGGGGCTTGAATAAGTGCGATTACGCCCAAATTAGCGAAAACCGGCACTTTTTTGGTCTTCGGAAATGGATAAAAGTTCTTCGTGATGGTCCCAGGAGCAATTAGATGGGTCACAACCCTATTTTTGCAACTTTGAAAATTTTAGTGGGTAAGAGTTATGCCCCTTGATTAAGCGATTTCATCAAATATTGGGAAAACCGTCGCTTTTTTGGAATTTTTGGACCAACTTTTGTTGTTCGAAATGTTCTCAGCTACATTTTGATATACCACAACCCTACTTTTGGTGACTTAGATGACTTGGAATTCTTGCGCGTTGAGGGTTACGGGGCTTGAATAAGTGCGATTACGCCCAAATTAGCGAAAACCGGCACTTTTTTGGTCTTCGGAAATGGATAAAAGTTCTTCGTGATGGTCCCAGGAGCAATTAGATGGGTCACAACCCTATTTTTTGCAACTTTGAAAATTTTAGTGGGTAAGAGTTATGCCCCTTGATTAAGCGATTTCATCAAATATTGGGAAAACCGTCGCTTTTTTGGAATTTTTGGACCAACTTTTGTTGTTCGAAATGTTCTCAGCTACATTTTGATATACCACAACCCTACTTTTGGTGACTTAGATGACTTGGAATTCTTGCGCGTTGAGGGTTACGGGGCTTGAATAAGTGCGATTACGCCCAAATTAGCGAAAACCGGCACTTTTTTGGTCTTCGGAAATGGATAAAAGTTCTTCGTGATGGTCCCAGGAGCAATTAGATGGGTCACAACCCTATTTTTGCAACTTTGAAAATTTTAGTGGGTAAGAGTTATGCCCCTTGATTAAGCGATTTCATCAAATATTGGGAAAACCGTCGCTTTTTTGGAATTTTTGGACCAACTTTTGTTGTTCGAAATGTTCTCAGCTACATTTTGATATACCACAACCCTACTTTTGGTGACTTAGATGACTTGGAATTCTTGCGCGTTGAGGGTTACGGGGCTTGAATAAGTGCGATTACGCCCAAATTAGCGAAAACCGGCACTTTTTTGGTCTTCGGAAATGGATAAAAGTTCTTCGTGATGGTCCCAGGAGCAATTAGATGGGTCACAACCCTATTTTTGCAACTTTGAAAATTTTAGTGGGTAAGAGTTATGCCCCTTGATTAAGCGATTTCATCAAATATTGGGAAAACCGTCGCTTTTTTGGAATTTTTGGACCAACTTTTGTTGTTCGAAATGTTCTCAGCTACATTTTGATATACCACAACCCTACTTTTGGTGACTTAGATGACTTGGAATTCTTGCGCGTTGAGGGTTACGGGGCTTGAATAAGTGCGATTACGCCCAAATTAGCGAAAACCGGCACTTTTTTGGTCTTCGGAAATGGATAAAAGTTCTTCGTGATGGTCCCAGGAGCAATTAGATGGGTCACAACCCTATTTTTGCAACTTTGAAAATTTTAGTGGGTAAGAGTTATGCCCCTTGATTAAGCGATTTCATCAAATATTGGGAAAACCGTCGCTTTTTTGGAATTTTTGGACCAACTTTTGTTGTTCGAAATGTTCTCAGCTACATTTTGATATACCACAACCCTACTTTTGGTGACTTAGATGACTTGGAATTCTTGCGCGTTGAGGGTTACGGGGCTTGAATAAGTGCGATTACGCCCAAATTAGCGAAAACCCGGCACTTTTTTGGTCTTCGGAAATGGATAAAAGTTCTTCGTGATGGTCCCAGGAGCAATTAGATGGGTCACAACCCTATTTTTGCAACTTTGAAAATTTTAGTGGGTAAGAGTTATGCCCCTTGATTAAGCGATTTCATCAAATATTGGGAAAACCGTCGCTTTTTTGGAATTTTTGGACCAACTTTTGTTGTTCGAAATGTTCTCAGCTACATTTTGATATACCACAACCCTACTTTTGGTGACTTAGATGACTTGG
This sequence comes from Steromphala cineraria, assembly GCA_916613615.1. Lineage (NCBI taxonomy): Eukaryota > Metazoa > Mollusca > Gastropoda > Trochida > Trochidae > Steromphala > Steromphala cineraria. The sequence continues at coordinate 12,204,185 of OU744733.1, forward strand.
AATTCTTGCGCGTTGAGGGTTACGGGGCTTGAATAAGTGCGATTACGCCCAAATTAGCGAAAACCGGCACTTTTTTGGTCTTCGGAAATGGATAAAAGTTCTTCGTGATGGTCCCAGGAGCAATTAGATGGGTCACAACCCTATTTTTGCAACTTTGAAAATTTTAGTGGGTAAGAGTTATGCCCCTTGATTAAGCGATTTCATCAAATATTGGGAAAACCGTCGCTTTTTTGGAATTTTTGGACCAACTTTTGTTGTTCGAAATGTTCTCAGCTACATTTTGATATACCACAACCCTACTTTTGGTGACTTAGATGACTTGGAATTCTTGCCCGTTGAGGGTTACGGGGCTTGAATAAGTGCGATTACGCCCAAATTAGCGAAAACCGGCACTTTTTTGGTCTTCGGAAATGGATAAAAGTTCTTCGTGATGGTCCCAGGAGCAATTAGATGGGTCACAACCCTATTTTTGCAACTTTGAAAATTTTAGTGGGTAAGAGTTATGCCCCTTGATTAAGCGATTTCATCAAATATTGGGAAAACCGTCGCTTTTTTGGAATTTTTGGACCAACTTTTGTTGTTCGAAATGTTCTCAGCTACATTTTGATATACCACAACCCTACTTTTGGTGACTTAGATGACTTGGAATTCTTGCGCGTTGAGGGTTACGGGCTTGAATAAGTGCGATTACGCCCAAATTAGCGAAAACCGGCACTTTTTTGGTCTTCGGAAATGGATAAAAGTTCTTCGTGATGGTCCCAGGAGCAATTAGATGGGTCACAACCCTATTTTTGCAACTTTGAAAATTTTAGTGGGTAAGAGTTATGCCCCTTGATTAAGCGATTTCATCAAATATTGGGAAAACCGTCGCTTTTTTGGAATTTTTGGACCAACTTTTGTTGTTCGAAATGTTCTCAGCTACATTTTGATATACCACAACCCTACTTTTGGTGACTTAGATGACTTGGAATTCTTGCGCGTTGAGGGTTACGGGGCTTGAATAAGTGCGATTACGCCCAAATTAGCGAAAACCGGCACTTTTTTGGTCTTCGGAAATGGATAAAAGTTCTTCGTGATGGTCCCAGGAGCAATTAGATGGGTCACAACCCTATTTTTGCAACTTTGAAAATTTTAGTGGGTAAGAGTTATGCCCCTTGATTAAGCGATTTCATCAAATATTGGGAAAACCGTCGCTTTTTTGGAATTTTTGGACCAACTTTTGTTGTTCGAAATGTTCTCAGCTACATTTTGATATACCACAACCCTACTTTTGGTGACTTAGATGACTTGGAATTCTTGCGCGTTGAGGGTTACGGGGCTTGAATAAGTGCGATTACGCCCAAATTAGCGAAAACCGGCACTTTTTTGGTCTTCGGAAATGGATAAAAGTTCTTCGTGATGGTCCCAGGAGCAATTAGATGGGTCACAACCCTATTTTTGCAACTTTGAAAATTTTAGTGGGTAAGAGTTATGCCCCTTGATTAAGCGATTTCATCAAATATTGGGAAAACCGTTGCTTTTTTGGAATTTTTGGACCAACTTTTGTTGTTCGAAATGTTCTCAGCTACATTTTGATATACCACAACCCTACTTTTGGTGACTTAGATGACTTGGAATTCTTGCGCGTTGAGGGTTACGGGGCTTGAATAAGTGCGATTACGCCCAAATTAGCGAAAACCGGCACTTTTTTTGGTCTTCGGAAATGGATAAAAGTTCTTCGTGATGGTCCCAGGAGCAATTAGATGGGTCACAACCCTATTTTTGCAACTTTGAAAATTTTAGTGGGTAAGAGTTATGCCCCTTGATTAAGCGATTTCATCAAATATTGGGAAAACCGTCGCTTTTTTGGAATTTTTGGACCAACTTTTGTTGTTCGAAATGTTCTCAGCTACATTTTGATATACCACAACCCTACTTTTGGTGACTTAGATGACTTGGAATTCTTGCGCGTTGAGGGTTACGGGGCTTGAATAAGTGCGATTACGCCCAAATTAGCGAAAACCGGCACTTTTTTGGTCTTCGGAAATGGATAAAAGTTCTTCGTGATGGTCCCAGGAGCAATTAGATGGGTCACAACCCTATTTTTGCAACTTTGAAAATTTTAGTGGGTAAGAGTTATGCCCCTTGATTAAGCGATTTCATCAAATATTGGGAAAACCGTCGCTTTTTTGGAATTTTTGGACCAACTTTTGTTGTTCGAAATGTTCTCAGCTACATTTTGATATACCACAACCCTACTTTTGGTGACTTAGATGACTTGGAATTCTTGCGCGTTGAGGGTTACGGGGCTTGAATAAGTGCGATTACGCCCAAATTAGCGAAAACCGGCACTTTTTTGGTCTTCGGAAATGGATAAAAGTTCTTCGTGATGGTCCCAGGAGCAATTAGATGGGTCACAACCCTATTTTTGCAACTTTGAAAATTTTAGTGGGTAAGAGTTATGCCCCTTGATTAAGCGATTTCATCAAATATTGGGAAAACCGTCGCTTTTTTGGAATTTTTGGACCAACTTTTGTTGTTCGAAATGTTCTCAGCTACATTTTGATATACCACAACCCTACTTTTGGTGACTTAGATGACTTGGAATTCTTGCGCGTTGAGGGTTACGGGGCTTGAATAAGTGCGATTACGCCCAAATTAGCGAAAACCGGCACTTTTTTGGTCTTCGGAAATGGATAAAAGTTCTTCGTGATGGTCCCAGGAGCAATTAGATGGGTCACAACCCTATTTTTGCAACTTTGAAAATTTTAGTGGGTAAGAGTTATGCCCCTTGATTAAGCGATTTCATCAAATATTGGGAAAACCGTCGCTTTTTTGGAATTTTTGGACCAACTTTTGTTGTTCGAAATGTTCTCAGCTACATTTTGATATACCACAACCCTACTTTTGGTGACTTAGATGACTTGGAATTCTTGCGCGTTGAGGGTTACGGGGCTTGAATAAGTGCGATTACGCCCAAATTAGCGAAAACCGGCACTTTTTTGTCTTCGGAAATGGATAAAAGTTCTTCGTGATGGTCCCAGGAGCAATTAGATGGGTCACAACCCTATTTTTGCAACTTTGAAAATTTTAGTGGGTAAGAGTTATGCCCCTTGATTAAGCGATTTCATCAAATATTGGGAAAACCGTCGCTTTTTTGGAATTTTTGGACCAACTTTTGTTGTTCGAAATGTTCTCAGCTACATTTTGATATACCACAACCCTACTTTTGGTGACTTAGATGACTTGGAATTCTTGCGCGTTGAGGGTTACGGGGCTTGAATAAGTGCGATTACGCCCAAATTAGCGAAAACCGGCACTTTTTTGGTCTTCGGAAATGGATAAAAGTTCTTCGTGATGGTCCCAGGAGCAATTAGATGGGTCACAACCCTATTTTTGCAACTTTGAAAATTTTAGTGGGTAAGAGTTATGCCCCTTGATTAAGCGATTTCATCAAATATTGGGAAAACCGTCGCTTTTTTGGAATTTTTGGACCAACTTTTGTTGTTCGAAATGTTCTCAGCTACATTTTGATATACCACAACCCTACTTTTGGTGACTTAGATGACTTGGAATTCTTGCGCGTTGAGGGTTACGGGGCTTGAATAAGTGCGATTACGCCCAAATTAGCGAAAACCGGCACTTTTTTGGTCTTCGGAAATGGATAAAAGTTCTTCGTGATGGTCCCAGGAGCAATTAGATGGGTCACAACCCTATTTTTGCAACTTTGAAAATTTTAGTGGGTAAGAGTTATGCCCCTTGATTAAGCGATTTCATCAAATATTGGGAAAACCGTCGCTTTTTTGGAATTTTTGGACCAACTTTTGTTGTTCGAAATGTTCTCAGCTACATTTTGATATACCACAACCCTACTTTTGGTGACTTAGATGACTTGGAATTCTTGCGCGTTGAGGGTTACGGGGCTTGAATAAGTGCGATTACGCCCAAATTAGCGAAAACCGGCACTTTTTTGGTCTTCGGAAATGGATAAAAGTTCTTCGTGATGGTCCCAGGAGCAATTAGATGGGTCACAACCCTATTTTTGCAACTTTGAAAATTTTAGTGGGTAAGAGTTATGCCCCTTGATTAAGCGATTTCATCAAATATTGGGAAAACCGTCGCTTTTTTGGAATTTTTGGACCAACTTTTGTTGTTCGAAATGTTCTCAGCTACATTTTGATATACCACAACCCTACTTTTGGTGACTTAGATGACTTGGAATTCTTGCGCGTTGAGGGTTACGGGGCTTGAATAAGTGCGATTACGCCCAAATTAGCGAAAACCGGCACTTTTTTGGTCTTCGGAAATGGATAAAAGTTCTTCGTGATGGTCCCAGGAGCAATTAGATGGGTCACAACCCTATTTTTGCAACTTTGAAAATTTTAGTGGGTAAGAGTTATGCCCCTTGATTAAGCGATTTCATCAAATATTGGGAAAACCGTCGCTTTTTTGGAATTTTTGGACCAACTTTAGTTGTTCGAAATGTTCTCAGCTACATTTTGATATACCACAACCCTACTTTTGGTGACTTAGATGACTTGGAATTCTTGCGCGTTGAGGGTTACGGGGCTTGAATAAGTGTGATTACGCCCAAATTAGCGAAAACCGGCACTTTTTTGGTCTTCGGAAATGGATAAAAGTTCTTCGTGATGGTCCCAGGAGCAATTAGATGGGTCACAACCCTATTTTTGCAACTTTGAAAATTTTAGTGGGTAAGAGTTATGCCCCTTGATTAAGCGATTTCATCAAATATTGGGAAAACCGTCGCTTTTTTGGAATTTTTGGACCAACTTTTGTTGTTCGAAATGTTCTCAGCTACATTTTGATATACCACAACCCTACTTTTGGTGACTTAGATGACTTGGAATTCTTGCGCGTTGAGGGTTACGGGGCTTGAATAAGTGCGATTACGCCCAAATTAGCGAAAACCGGCACTTTTTTGGTCTTCGGAAATGGATAAAAGTTCTTCGTGATGGTCCCAGGAGCAATTAGATGGGTCACAACCCTATTTTTGCAACTTTGAAAATGTTAGTGGGTAAGAGTTATGCCCCTTGATTAAGCGATTTCATCAAATATTGGGAAAACCGTCGCTTTTTTGGAATTTTTGGACCAACTTTTGTTGTTCGAAATGTTCTCAGCTACATTTTGATATACCACAACCCTACTTTTGGTGACTTAGATGACTTGGAATTCTTGCGCGTTGAGGGTTACGGGGCTTGAATAAGTGCGATTACGCCCAAATTAGCGAAAACCGGCACTTTTTTGGTCTTCGGAAATGGATAAAAGTTCTTCGTGATGGTCCCAGGAGCAATTAGATGGGTCACAACCCTATTTTTGCAACTTTGAAAATTTTAGTGGGTAAGAGTTATGCCCCTTGATTAAGCGATTTCATCAAATATTGGGAAAACCGTCGCTTTTTTGGAATTTTTGGACCAACTTTTGTTGTTCGAAATGTTCTCAGCTACATTTTGATATACCACAACCCTACTTTTGGTGACTTAGATGACTTGGAATTCTTGCGCGTTGAGGGTTACGGGGCTTGAATAAGTGCGATTACGCCCAAATTAGCGAAAACCGGCACTTTTTTGGTCTTCGGAAATGGAAAAAAGTTCTTCGTGATGGTCCCAGGAGCAATTAGATGGGTCACAACCCTATTTTTGCAACTTTGAAAATTTTAGTGGGTAAGAGTTATGCCCCTTGATTAAGCGATTTCATCAAATATTGGGAAAACCGTCGCTTTTTTGGAATTTTTGGACCAACTTTTGTTGTTCGAAATGTTCTCAGCTACATTTTGATATACCACAACCCTACTTTTGGTGACTTAGATGACTTGGAATTCTTGCGCATTGAGGGTTACGGGGCTTGAATAAGTGCGATTACGCCCAAATTAGCCAAAACCGGCACTTTTTTGGTCTTCGGAAATGGATAAAAGTTCTTCGTGATGGTCCCAGGAGCAATTAGATGGGTCACAACCCTATTTTTGCAACTTTGAAAATTTTAGTGGGTAAGAGTTATGCCCCTTGATTAAGCGATTTCATCAAATATTGGGAAAACCGTCGCTTTTTTGGAATTTTTGGACCAACTTTTGTTGTTTGAAATGTTCTCAGCTACATTTTGATATACCACAACCCTACTTTTGGTGACTTAGATTGACTTGGAATTCTTGCGCGTTGAGGGTTACGGGGCTTGAATAAGTGCGATTACGCCCAAATTAGCGAAAACCGGCACTTTTTTGGTCTTCGGAAATGGATAAAAGTTCTTCGTGATGGTCCCAGGAGCAATTAGATGGGTCACAACCCTATTTTTGCAACTTTGAAAATTTTAGTGGGTAAGAGTTATGCCCCTTGATTAAGCGATTTCATCAAATATTGGGAAAACCGTCGCTTTTTTGGAATTTTTGGACCAACTTTTGTTGTTCGAAATGTTCTCAGCTACATTTTGATATACCACAACCCTACTTTTGGTGACTTAGATGACTTGGAATTCTTGCGCGTTGAGGGTTACGGGGCTTGAATAAGTGCGATTACGCCCAAATTAGCGAAAACCGGCACTTTTTTGGTCTTCGGAAATGGATAAAAGTTCTTCGTGATGGTCCCAGGAGCAATTAGATGGGTCACAACCCTATTTTTGCAACTTTGAAAATTTTAGTGGGTAAGAGTTATGCCCCTTGATTAAGCGATTTCATCAAATATTGGGAAAACCGTCGCTTTTTTGGAATTTTTGGACCAACTTTTGTTGTTCGAAATGTTCTCAGCTACATTTTGATATACCACAACCCTACTTTTGGTGACTTAGATGACTTGGAATTCTTGCGCGTTGAGGGTTACGGGGCTTTAATAAGTGCGATTACGCCCAAATTAGCGAAAACCGGCACTTTTTTGGTCTTCGGAAATGGATAAAAGTTCTTCGTGATGGTCCCCAGGAGCAATTAGATGGGTCACAACCCTATTTTTGCAACTTTGAAAATTTTAGTGGGTAAGAGTTATGCCCCTTGATTAAGCGATTTCATCAAATATTGGGAAAACCGTCGCTTTTTTTGGAATTTTTGGACCAACTTTTGTTGTTCGAAATGTTCTCAGCTACATTTTGATATACCACAACCCTACTTTTGGTGACTTAGATGACTTGGAATTCTTGCGCGTTGAGGGTTACGGGGCTTGAATAAGTGCGATTACGCCCAAATTAGCGAAAACCGGCACTTTTTTGGTCTTCGGAAATGGATAAAAGTTCTTCGTGATGGTCCCAGGAGCAATTAGATGGGTCACAACCCTATTTTTGCAACTTTGAAAATTTTAGTGGGTAAGAGTTATGCCCCTTGATTAAGCGATTTCATCAAATATTGGGAAAACCGTCGCTTTTTTGGAATTTTTGGACCAACTTTTTGTTGTTCGAAATGTTCTCAGCTACATTTTGATATACCACAACCCTACTTTTGGTGACTTAGATGACTTGGAATTCTTGCGCGTTGAGGGTTACGGGGCTTGAATAAGTGCGATTACGCCCAAATTAGCGAAAACCGGCACTTTTTTGGTCTTCGGAAATGGATAAAAGTTCTTCGTGATGGTCCCAGGAGCAATTAGATGGGTCACAACCCTATTTTTGCAACTTTGAAAATTTTAGTGGGTAAGAGTTATGCCCCTTGATTAAGCGATTTCATCAAATATTGGGAAAACCGTCGCTTTTTTGGAATTTTTGGACCAACTTTTGTTGTTCGAAATGTTCTCAGCTACATTTTGATATACCACAACCCTACTTTTGGTGACTTAGATGACTTGGAATTCTTGCGCGTTGAGGGTTACGGGGCTTGAATAAGTGCGATTACGCCCAAATTAGCGAAAACCGGCACTTTTTTGGTCTTCGGAAATGGATAAAAGTTCTTCGTGATGGTCCCAGGAGCAATTAGATGGGTCACAACCCTATTTTTGCAACTTTGAAAATTTTAGTGGGTAAGAGTTATGCCCCTTGATTAAGCGATTTCATCAAATATTGGGAAAACCGTCGCTTTTTTGGAATTTTTGGACCAACTTTTGTTGTTTGAAATGTTCTCAGCTACATTTTGATATACCACAACCCTACTTTTGGTGACTTAGATGACTTGGAATTCTTGCGCGTTGAGGGTTACGGGGCTTGAATAAGTGCGATTACGCCCAAATTAGCGAAAACCGGCACTTTTTTGGTCTTCGGAAATGGATAAAAGTTCTTCGTGATGGTCCCAGGAGCAATTAGATGGGTCACAACCCTATTTTTGCAACTTTGAAAATTTTAGTGGGTAAGAGTTATGCCCCTTGATTAAGCGATTTCATCAAATATTGGGAAAACCGTCGCTTTTTTGGAATTTTTGGACCAACTTTTGTTGTTCGAAATGTTCTCAGCTACATTTTGATATACCACAACCCTACTTTTGGTGACTTAGATGACTTGGAATTCTTGCGCGTTGAGGGTTACGGGGCTTGAATAAGTGCGATTACGCCCAAATTAGCGAAAACCGGCACTCTTTTGGTCTTCGGAAATGGATAAAAGTTCTTCGTGATGGAGGAGCAATTAGATGGGTCACAACCCTATTTTTGCAACTTTGAAAATGTTAGTGGGTAAGAGTTATGCCCCTTGATTAAGCGATTTCATCAAATATTGGGAAAACCGTCGCTTTTTTGGAATTTTTGGACCAACTTTTGTTGTTCGAAATGTTCTCAGCTACATTTTGATATACCACAACCCTACTTTTGGTGACTTAGATGACTTGGAATTCTTGCGCGTTGAGGGTTACGGGGCTTGAATAAGTGCGATTACGCCCAAATTAGCGAAAACCGGCACTTTTTTGGTCTTCGGAAATGGATAAAAGTTCTTCGTGATGGTCCCAGGAGCAATTAGATGGGTCACAACCCTATTTTTGCAACTTTGAAAATTTTAGTGGGTAAGAGTTATGCCCCTTGATTAAGCGATTTCATCAAATATTGGGAAAACCGTCGCTTTTTTGGAATTTTTGGACCAACTTTTGTTGTTCGAAATGTTCTCAGCTACATTTTGATATACCACAACCCTACTTTTGGTGACTTAGATGACTTGGAATTCTTGCGCGTTGAGGGTTACGGGGCTTGAATAAGTGCGATTACGCCCAAATTAGCGAAAACCGGCACTTTTTTGGTCTTCGGAAATGGAAAAAAGTTCTTCGTGATGGTCCCAGGAGCAATTAGATGGGTCACAACCCTATTTTTGCAACTTTGAAAATTTTAGTGGGTAAGAGTTATGCCCCTTGATTAAGCGATTTCATCAAATATTGGGAAAACCGTCGCTTTTTTGGAATTTTTGGACCAACTTTTGTTGTTCGAAATGTTCTCAGCTACATTTTGATATACCACAACCCTACTTTTGGTGACTTAGATGACTTGGAATTCTTGCGCATTGAGGGTTACGGGGCTTGAATAAGTGCGATTACGCCCAAATTAGCGAAAACCGGCACTTTTTTGGTCTTCGGAAATGGATAAAAGTTCTTCGTGATGGTCCCAGGAGCAATTAGATGGGTCACAACCCTATTTTTGCAACTTTGAAAATTTTAGTGGGTAAGAGTTATGCCCCTTGATTAAGCGATTTCATCAAATATTGGGAAAACCGTCGCTTTTTTGGAATTTTTGGACCAACTTTTGTTGTTTGAAATGTTCTCAGCTACATTTTGATATACCACAACCCTACTTTTGGTGACTTAGATGACTTGGAATTCTTGCGCGTTGAGGGTTACGGGGCTTGAATAAGTGCGATTACGCCCAAATTAGCGAAAACCGGCACTTTTTTGGTCTTCGGAAATGGATAAAAGTTCTTCGTGATGGTCCCAGGAGCAATTAGATGGGTCACAACCCTATTTTTGCAACTTTGAAAATTTTAGTGGGTAAGAGTTATGCCCCTTGATTAAGCGATTTCATCAAATATTGGGAAAACCGTCGCTTTTTTGGAATTTTTGGACCAACTTTTGTTGTTCGAAATGTTCTCAGCTACATTTTGATATACCACAACCCTACTTTTGGTGACTTAGATGACTTGGAATTCTTGCGCGTTGAGGGTTACGGGGCTTGAATAAGTGCGATTACGCCCAAATTAGCGAAAACCGGCACTTTTTTGGTCTTCGGAAATGGATAAAAGTTCTTCGTGATGGTCCCAGGAGCAATTAGATGGGTCACAACCCTATTTTTGCAACTTTGAAAATTTTAGTGGGTAAGAGTTATGCCCCTTGATTAAGCGATTTCATCAAATATTGGGAAAACCGTCGCTTTTTTGGAATTTTTGGACCAACTTTTGTTGTTCGAAATGTTCTCAGCTACATTTTGATATACCACAACCCTACTTTTGGTGACTTAGATGACTTGGAATTCTTGCGCGTTGAGGGTTACGGGGCTTTAATAAGTGCGATTACGCCCAAATTAGCGAAAACCGGCACTTTTTTGGTCTTCGGAAATGGATAAAAGTTCTTCGTGATGGTCCCAGGAGCAATTAGATGGGTCACAACCCTATTTTTGCAACTTTGAAAATTTTAGTGGGTAAGAGTTATGCCCCTTGATTAAGCGATTTCATCAAATATTGGGAAAACCGTCGCTTTTTTGGAATTTTTGGACCAACTTTTGTTGTTCGAAATGTTCTCAGCTACATTTTGATATACCACAACCCTACTTTTGGTGACTTAGATGACTTGGAATTCTTGCGCGTTGAGGGTTACGGGGCTTGAATAAGTGCGATTACGCCCAAATTAGCGAAAACCGGCACTTTTTTGGTCTTCGGAAATGGATAAAAGTTCTTCGTGATGGTCCCAGGAGCAATTAGATGGGTCACAACCCTATTTTTGCAACTTTGAAAATTTTAGTGGGTAAGAGTTATGCCCCTTGATTAAGCGATTTCATCAAATATTGGGAAAACCGTCGCTTTTTTGGAATTTTTGGACCAACTTTTGTTGTTCGAAATGTTCTCAGCTACATTTTGATATACCACAACCCTACTTTTGGTGACTTAGATGACTTGGAATTCTTGCGCGTTGAGGGTTACGGGGCTTGAATAAGTGCGATTACGCCCAAATTAGCGAAAACCGGCACTTTTTTGGTCTTCGGAAATGGATAAAAGTTCTTCGTGATGGTCCCAGGAGCAATTAGATGGGTCACAACCCTATTTTTGCAACTTTGAAAATTTTAGTGGGTAAGAGTTATGCCCCTTGATTAAGCGATTTCATCAAATATTGGGAAAACCGTCGCTTTTTTGGAATTTTTGGACCAACTTTTGTTGTTCGAAATGTTCTCAGCTACATTTTGATATACCACAACCCTACTTTTGGTGACTTAGATGACTTGGAATTCTTGCGCGTTGAGGGTTACGGGGCTTGAATAAGTGCGATTACGCCCAAATTAGCGAAAACCGGCACTTTTTTGGTCTTCGGAAATGGATAAAAGTTCTTCGTGATGGTCCCAGGAGCAATTAGATGGGTCACAACCCTATTTTTGCAACTTTGAAAATTTTAGTGGGTAAGAGTTATGCCCCTTGATTAAGCGATTTCATCAAATATTGGGAAAACCGTCGCTTTTTTGGAATTTTTGGACCAACTTTTGTTGTTTGAAATGTTCTCAGCTACATTTTGATATACCACAACCCTACTTTTGGTGACTTAGATGACTTGGAATTCTTGCGCGTTGAGGGTTACGGGGCTTGAATAAGTGCGATTACGCCCAAATTAGCGAAAACCGGCACTTTTTTGGTCTTCGGAAATGGATAAAAGTTCTTCGTGATGGTCCCAGGAGCAATTAGATGGGTCACAACCCTATTTTTGCAACTTTGAAAATTTTAGTGGGTAAGAGTTATGCCCCTTGATTAAGCGATTTCATCAAATATTGGGAAAACCGTCGCTTTTTTGGAATTTTTGGACCAACTTTTGTTGTTCGAAATGTTCTCGGCTACATTTTGATATACCACAACCCTACTTTTGGTGACTTAGATGACTTGGAATTCTTGCGCGTTGAGGGTTACGGGGCTTGAATAAGTGCGATTACGCCCAAATTAGCGAAAACCGGCACTTTTTTGGTCTTCGGAAATGGATAAAAGTTCTTCGTGATGGTCCCAGGAGCAATTAGATGGGTCACAACCCTATTTTTGCAACTTTGAAAATTTTAGTGGGTAAGAGTTATGCCCCTTGATTAAGCGATTTCATCAAATATTGGGAAAACCGTCGCTTTTTTGGAATTTTTGGACCAACTTTTGTTGTTCGAAATGTTCTCAGCTACATTTTGATATACCACAACCCTACTTTTGGTGACTTAGATGACTTGGAATTCTTGCGCGTTGAGGGTTACGGGGCTTGAATAAGTGCGATTACGCACAAATTAGCGAAAACCGGCACTTTTTTGGTCTTCGGAAATGGATAAAAGTTCTTCGTGATGGTCCCAGGAGCAATTAGATGGGTCACAACCCTATTTTTGCAACTTTGAAAATTTTAGTGGGTAAGAGTTATGCCCCTTGATTAAGCGATTTCATCAAATATTGGGAAAACCGTCGCTTTTTTGGAATTTTTGGACCAACTTTTGTTGTTCGAAATGTTCTCAGCTACATTTTGATATACCACAACCCTACTTTTGGTGACTTAGATGACTTGGAATTCTTGCGCGTTGAGGGTTACGGGGCTTGAATAAGTGCGATTACGCCCAAATTAGCGAAAACCGGCACTTTTTTGGTCTTCGGAAATGGATAAAAGTTCTTCGTGATGGTCCCAGGAGCAATTAGATGGGTCACAACCCTATTTTTGCAACTTTGAAAATTTTAGTGGGTAAGAGTTATGCCCCTTGATTAAGCGATTTCATCAAATATTGGGAAAACCGTCGCTTTTTTGGAATTTTTGGACCAACTTTTGTTGTTCGAAATGTTCTCAGCTACATTTTGATATACCACAACCCTCCTTTTGGTGACTTAGATGACTTGGAATTCTTGCGCGTTGAGGGTTACGGGGCTTGAATAAGTGCGATTACGCCCAAATTAGCGAAAACCGGCACTTTTTTGGTCTTCGGAAATGGATAAAAGTTCTTCGTGATGGTCCCAGGAGCAATTAGATGGGTCACAACCCTATTTTTGCAACTTTGAAAATTTTAGTGGGTAAGAGTTATGCCCCTTGATTAAGCGATTTCATCAAATATTGGGAAAACCGTCGCTTTTTTGGAATTTTTGGACCAACTTTTGTTGTTCGAAATGTTCTCAGCTACATTTTGATATACCACAACCCTACTTTTGGTGACTTAGATGACTTGGAATTCTTGCGCGTTGAGGGTTACGGGGCTTGAATAAGTGCGATTACGCCCAAATTAGCGAAAACCGGCACTTTTTTGGTCTTCGGAAATGGATAAAAGTTCTTCGTGATGGTCCCAGGAGCAATTAGATGGGTCACAACCCTATTTTTGCAACTTTGAAAATTTTAGTGGGTAAGAGTTATGCCCCTTGATTAAGCGATTTCATCAAATATTGGGAAAACCGTCGCTTTTTTGGAATTTTTGGACCAACTTTTGTTGTTCGAAATGTTCTCAGCTACATTTTGATATACCACAACCCTACTTTTGGTGACTTAGATGACTTGGAATTCTTGCGCGTTGAGGGTTACGGGGCTTGAATAAGTGCGATTACGCCCAAATTAGCGAAAACCGGCACTTTTTTGGTCTTCGGAAATGGATAAAAGTTCTTCGTGATGGTCCCAGGAGCAATTAGATGGGTCACAACCCTATTTTTGCAACTTTGAAAATTTTAGTGGGTAAGAGTTATGCCCCTTGATTAAGCGATTTCATCAAATATTGGGAAAACCGTCGCTTTTTTGGAATTTTTGGACCAACTTTTGTTGTTCGAAATGTTCTCAGCTACATTTTGATATACCACAACCCTACTTTTGGTGACTTAGATGACTTGGAATTCTTGCGCGTTGAGGGTTACGGGGCTTGAATAAGTGCGATTACGCCCAAATTAGCGAAAACCGGCACTTTTTTGGTCTTCGGAAATGGATAAAAGTTCTTCGTGATGGTCCCAGGAGCAATTAGATGGGTCACAACCCTATTTTTGCAACTTTGAAAATTTTAGTGGGTAAGAGTTATGCCCCTTGATTAAGCGATTTCATCAAATATTGGGAAAACCGTCGCTTTTTTGGAATTTTTGGACCAACTTTTGTTGTTCGAAATGTTCTCAGCTACATTTTGATATACCACAACCCTACTTTTGGTGACTTAGATGACTTGGAATTCTTGCGCGTTGAGGGTTACGGGGCTTGAATAAGTGCGATTACGCCCAAATTAGCGAAAACCGGCACTTTTTTGGTCTTCGGAAATGGATAAAAGTTCTTCGTGATGGTCCCAGGAGCAATTAGATGGGTCACAACCCTATTTTTGCAACTTTGAAAATTTTAGTGGGTAAGAGTTATGCCCCTTGATTAAGCGATTTCATCAAATATTGGGAAAACCGTCGCTTTTTTGGAATTTTTGGACCAACTTTTGTTGTTCGAAATGTTCTCAGCTACATTTTGATATACCACAACCCTACTTTTGGTGACTTAGATGACTTGGAATTCTTGCGCGTTGAGGGTTACGGGGCTTGAATAAGTGCGATTACGCCCAAATTAGCGAAAACCGGCACTTTTTTGGTCTTCGGAAATGGATAAAAGTTCTTCGTGATGGTCCCAGGAGCAATTAGATGGGTCACAACCCTATTTTTGCAACTTTGAAAATTTTAGTGGGTAAGAGTTATGCCCCTTGATTAAGCGATTTCATCAAATATTGGGTAAACCGTCGCTTTTTTGGAATTTTTGGACCAACTTTTGTTGTTCGAAATGTTCTCAGCTACATTTTGATATACCACAACCCTACTTTTGGTGACTTAGATGACTTGGAATTCTTGCGCGTTGAGGGTTACGGGGCTTGAATAAGTGCGATTACGCCCAAATTAGCGAAAACCGGCACTTTTTTGGTCTTCGGAAATGGATAAAAGTTCTTCGTGATGGTCCCAGGAGCAATTAGATGGGTCACAACCCTATTTTTGCAACTTTGAAAATTTTAGTGGGTAAGAGTTATGCCCCTTGATTAAGCGATTTCATCAAATATTGGGAAAACCGTCGCTTTTTTGGAATTTTTGGACCAACTTTTGTTGTTCGAAATGTTCTCAGCTACATTTTGATATACCACAACCCTACTTTTGGTGACTTAGATGACTTGGAATTCTTGCGCGTTGAGGGTTACGGGGCTTGAATAAGTGCGATTACGCCCAAATTAGCGAAAACCGGCACTTTTTTGGTCTTCGGAAATGGATAAAAGTTCTTCGTGATGGTCCCAGGAGCAATTAGATGGGTCACAACCCTATTTTTGCAACTTTGAAAATTTTAGTGGGTAAGAGTTATGCCCCTTGATTAAGCGATTTCATCAAATATTGGGAAAACCGTCGCTTTTTTGGAATTTTTGGACCAACTTTTGTTGTTCGAAATGTTCTCAGCTACATTTTGATATACCACAACCCTACTTTTGGTGACTTAGATGACTTGGAATTCTTGCGCGTTGAGGGTTACGGGGCTTGAATAAGTGCGATTACGCCCAAATTAGCGAAAACCGGCACTTTTTTGGTCTTCGGAAATGGATAAAAGTTCTTCGTGATGGTCCCAGGAGCAATTAGATGGGTCACAACCCTATTTTTGCAACTTTGAAAATTTTAGTGGGTAAGAGTTATGCCCCTTGATTAAGCGATTTCATCAAATATTGGGAAAACCGTCGCTTTTTTGGAATTTTTGGACCAACTTTTGTTGTTCGAAATGTTCTCAGCTACATTTTGATATACCACAACCCTACTTTTGGTGACTTAGATGACTTGGAATTCTTGCGCGTTGAGGGTTACGGGGCTTGAATAAGTGCGATTACGCCCAAATTAGCGAAAACCGGCACTTTTTTGGTCTTCGGAAATGGATAAAAGTTCTTCGTGATGGTCCCAGGAGCAATTAGATGGGTCACAACCCTATTTTTGCAACTTTGAAAATTTTAGTGGGTAAGAGTTATGCCCCTTGATTAAGCGATTTCATCAAATATTGGGAAAACCGTCGCTTTTTTGGAATTTTTGGACCAACTTTTGTTGTTCGAAATGTTCTCAGCTACATTTTGATATACCACAACCCTACTTTTGGTGACTTAGATGACTTGGAATTCTTGCGCGTTGAGGGTTACGGGGCTTGAATAAGTGCGATTACGCCCAAATTAGCGAAAACCGGCACTTTTTTGGTCTTCGGAAATGGATAAAAGTTCTTCGTGATGGTCCCAGGAGCAATTAGATGGGTCACAACCCTATTTTTGCAACTTTGAAAATTTTAGTGGGTAAGAGTTATGCCCCTTGATTAAGCGATTTCATCAAATATTGGGAAAACCGTCGCTTTTTTGGAATTTTTGGACCAACTTTTGTTGTTCGAAATGTTCTCAGCTACATTTTGATATACCACAACCCTACTTTTGGTGACTTAGATGACTTGGAATTCTTGCGCGTTGAGGGTTACGGGGCTTGAATAAGTGCGATTACGCCCAAATTAGCGAAAACCGGCACTTTTTTGGTCTTCGGAAATGGATAAAAGTTCTTCGTGATGGTCCCAGGAGCAATTAGATGGGTCACAACCCTATTTTTGCAACTTTGAAAATTTTAGTGGGTAAGAGTTATGCCCCTTGATTAAGCGATTTCATCAAATATTGGGAAAACCGTCGCTTTTTTGGAATTTTTGGACCAACTTTTGTTGTTCGAAATGTTCTCAGCTACATTTTGATATACCACAACCCTACTTTTGGTGACTTAGATGACTTGGAATTCTTGCGCGTTGAGGGTTACGGGGCTTGAATAAGTGCGATTACGCCCAAATTAGCGAAAACCGGCACTTTTTTGGTCTTCGGAAATGGATAAAAGTTCTTCGTGATGGTCCCAGGAGCAATTAGATGGGTCACAACCCTATTTTTGCAACTTTGAAAATTTTAGTGGGTAAGAGTTATGCCCCTTGATTAAGCGATTTCATCAAATATTGGGAAAACCGTCGCTTTTTTGGAATTTTTGGACCAACTTTTGTTGTTCGAAATGTTCTCAGCTACATTTTGATATACCACAACCCTACTTTTGGTGACTTAGATGACTTGGAATTCTTGCGCGTTGAGGGTTACGGGGCTTGAATAAGTGCGATTACGCCCAAATTAGCGAAAACCGGCACTTTTTTGGTCTTCGGAAATGGATAAAAGTTCTTCGTGATGGTCCCAGGAGCAATTAGATGGGTCACAACCCTATTTTTGCAACTTTGAAAATTTTAGTGGGTAAGAGTTATGCCCCTTGATTAAGCGATTTCATCAAATATTGGGAAAACCGTCGCTTTTTTGGAATTTTTGGACCAACTTTTGTTGTTCGAAATGTTCTCAGCTACATTTTGATATACCACAACCCTACTTTTGGTGACTTAGATGACTTGGAATTCTTGCGCGTTGAGGGTTACGGGGCTTGAATAAGTGCGATTACGCCCAAATTAGCGAAAACCGGCACTTTTTTGGTCTTCGGAAATGGATAAAAGTTCTTCGTGATGGTCCCAGGAGCAATTAGATGGGTCACAACCCTATTTTTGCAACTTTGAAAATGTTAGTGGGTAAGAGTTATGCCCCTTGATTAAGCGATTTCATCAAATATTGGGAAAACCGTCGCTTTTTTGGAATTTTTGGACCAACTTTTGTTGTTCGAAATGTTCTCAGCTACATTTTGATATACCACAACCCTACTTTTGGTGACTTAGATGACTTGGAATTCTTGCGCGTTGAGGGTTACGGGGCTTGAATAAGTGCGATTACGCCCAAATTAGCGAAAACCGGCACTTTTTTGGTCTTCGGAAATGGATAAAAGTTCTTCGTGATGGTCCCAGGAGCAATTAGATGGGTCACAACCCTATTTTTGCAACTTTGAAAATTTTAGTGGGTAAGAGTTATGCCCCTTGATTAAGCGATTTCATTAAATATTGGGAAAACCGTCGCTTTTTTGGAATTTTTGGACCAACTTTTGTTGTTCGAAATGTTCTCAGCTACATTTTGATATACCACAACCCTACTTTTGGTGACTTAGATGACTTGGAATTCTTGCGCGTTGAGGGTTACGGGGCTTGAATAAGTGCGATTACGCCCAAATTAGCGAAAACCGGCACTTTTTTGGTCTTCGGAAATGGATAAAAGTTCTTCGTGATGGTCCCAGGAGCAATTAGATGGGTCACAACCCTATTTTTGCAACTTTGAAAATTTTAGTGGGTAAGAGTTATGCCCCTTGATTAAGCGATTTCATCAAATATTGGGAAAACCGTCGCTTTTTTGGAATTTTTGGACCAACTTTTGTTGTTCGAAATGTTCTCAGCTACATTTTGATATACCACAACCCTACTTTTGGTGACTTAGATGACTTGGAATTCTTGCGCGTTGAGGGTTACGGGGCTTGAATAAGTGCGATTACGCCCAAATTAGCGAAAACCGGCACTTTTTTGGTCTTCGGAAATGGATAAAAGTTCTTCGTGATGGTCCCAGGAGCAATTAGATGGGTCACAACCCTATTTTTGCAACTTTGAAAATTTTAGTGGGTAAGAGTTATGCCCCTTGATTAAGCGATTTCATCAAATATTGGGAAAACCGTCGCTTTTTTGGAATTTTTGGACCAACTTTTGTTGTTCGAAATGTTCTCAGCTACATTTTGATATACCACAACCCTACTTTTGGTGACTTAGATGACTTGGAATTCTTGCGCGTTGAGGGTTACGGGGCTTGAATAAGTGCGATTACGCCCAAATTAGCGAAAACCGGCACTTTTTTGGTCTTCGGAAATGGATAAAAGTTCTTCGTGATGGTCCCAGGAGCAATTAGATGGGTCACAACCCTATTTTTGCAACTTTGAAAATTTTAGTGGGTAAGAGTTATGCCCCTTGATTAAGCGATTTCATCAAATATTGGGAAAACCGTCGCTTTTTTGGAATTTTTGGACCAACTTTTGTTGTTCGAAATGTTCTCAGCTACATTTTGATATACCACAACCCTACTTTTGGTGACTTAGATGACTTGGAATTCTTGCGCGTTGAGGGTTACGGGGCTTGAATAAGTGCGATTACGCCCAAATTAGCGAAAACCGGCACTTTTTTGGTCTTCGGAAATGGATAAAAGTTCTTCGTGATGGTCCCAGGAGCAATTAGATGGGTCACAACCCTATTTTTGCAACTTTGAAAATTTTAGTGGGTAAGAGTTATGCCCCTTGATTAAGCGATTTCATCAAATATTGGGAAAACCGTCGCTTTTTTGGAATGTTTGGACCAACTTTTGTTGTTCGAAATGTTCTCAGCTACATTTTGATATACCACAACCCTACTTTTGGTGACTTAGATGACTTGGAATTCTTGCGCGTTGAGGGTTACGGGGCTTGAATAAGTGCGATTACGCCCAAATTAGCGAAAACCGGCACTTTTTTGGTCTTCGGAAATGGATAAAAGTTCTTCGTGATGGTCCCAGGAGCAATTAGATGGGTCACAACCCTATTTTTGCAACTTTGAAAATTTTAGTGGGTAAGAGTTATGCCCCTTGATTAAGCGATTTCATCAAATATTGGGAAAACCGTCGCTTTTTTGGAATTTTTGGACCAACTTTTGTTGTTCGAAATGTTCTCAGCTACATTTTGATATACCACAACCCTACTTTTGGTGACTTAGATGACTTGGAATTCTTGCGCGTTGAGGGTTACGGGGCTTGAATAAGTGCGATTACGCCCAAATTAGCGAAAACCGGCACTTTTTTGGTCTTCGGAAATGGATAAAAGTTCTTCGTGATGGTCCCAGGAGCAATTAGATGGGTCACAACCCTATTTTTGCAACTTTGAAAATTTTAGTGGGTAAGAGTTATGCCCCTTGATTAAGCGATTTCATCAAATATTTGGGAAAACCGTCGCTTTTTTGGAATTTTTGGACCAACTTTTGTTGTTCGAAATGTTCTCAGCTACATTTTGATATACCACAACCCTACTTTGGTGACTTAGATGACTTGGAATTCTTGCGCGTTGAGGGTTACGGGGCTTGAATAAGTGCGATTACGCCCAAATTAGCGAAAACCGGCACTTTTTTTGGTCTTCGGAAATGATAAAAAGTTCTTCGTGATGGTCCCAGGAGCAATTAGATGGGTCACAACCCTATTTTTGCAACTTTGAAAATTTTAGTGGGTAAGAGTTATGCCCCTTGATTAAGCGATTTCATCAAATATTGGGAAAACCGTCGCTTTTTTGGAATTTTTAGACCAACTTTTGTTGTTCGAAATGTTCTCAGCTACATTTTGATATACCACAACCCTACTTTTGGTGACTTAGATGACTTGGAATTCTTGCGCGTTGAGGGTTACGGGGCTTGAATAAGTGCGATTACGCCCAAATTAGCGAAAACCGGCACTTTTTTGGTCTTCGGAAATGGATAAAAGTTCTTCGTGATGGTCCCAGGAGCAATTAGATGGGTCACAACCCTATTTTTGCAACTTTGAAAATTTTAGTGGGTAAGAGTTATGCCCCTTGATTAAGCGATTTCATCAAAATATTGGGAAAACCGTCGCTTTTTTTGGAATTTTTGGAACAACTTTTGTTGTTCGAAATGTTCTCAGCTACATTTTGATATACCACAACCCTACTTTTGGTGACTTAGATGACTTGGAATTCTTGCGCGTTGAGGTTACGGGGCTTGAATAAGTGCGATTACGCCCAAATTAGCGAAAACCGGCACTTTTTTGGTCTTCGGAAATGGATAAAAGTTCTTCGTGATGGTCCCAGGAGCAATTAGATGGGTCACAGACCCTATTTTTGCAACTTTGAAAATTTTAGTGGGTAAGAGTTATGCCCCTTGATTAAGCGATTTCATCAAATATTGGGAAAACCGTCGCTTTTTTGGAATTTTTGGACCAACTTTTGTTGTTCGAAATGTTCTCAGCTACATTTTGATATACCACAACCCTACTTTTGGTGACTTAGATGACTTGGAATTCTTGCGCGTTGAGGGTTACGGGGCTTGAATAAGTGCGATTACGCCCAAATTAGCGAAAACCGGCACTTTTTTGGTCTTCGGAAATGGATAAAAGTTCTTCGTGATGGTCCCAGGAGGCAATTAGATGGGTCACAACCCTATTTTTGCAACTTTGAAAATTTTAGTGGGTAAGAGTTATGCCCCTTGATTAAGCGATTTCATCAAATATTGGGAAAACCGTCGCTTTTTTGGAATTTTTGGACCAACTTTTGTTGTTCGAAATGTTCTCAGCTACATTTTGATATACCACAACCCTACTTTTGGTGACTTAGATGACTTGGAATTCTTGCGCGTTGAGGGTTACGGGGCTTGAATAAGTGCGATTACGCCCAAATTAGCGAAAACCGGCACTTTTTTGGTCTTCGGAAATGGATAAAAGTTCTTCGTGATGGTCCCAGGAGCAATTAGATGGGTCACAACCCTATTTTTGCAACTTTGAAAATTTTAGTGGGTAAGAGTTATGCCCCTTGATTAAGCGATTTCATCAAATATTGGGAAAACCGTCGCTTTTTTGGAATTTTTGGACCAACTTTTGTTGTTCGAAATGTTCTCAGCTACATTTTGATATACCACAACCCTACTTTTGGTGACTTAGATGACTTGGAATTCTTGCGCGTTGAGGGTTACGGGGCTTGAATAAGTGCGATTACGCCCAAATTAGCGAAAACCGGCACTTTTTTGGTCTTCGGAAATGGATAAAAGTTCTTCGTGATGGTCCCAGGAGCAATTAGATGGGTCACAACCCTATTTTTGCAACTTTGAAAATTTTAGTGGGTAAGAGTTATGCCCCTTGATTAAGCGATTTCATCAAATATTGGGAAAACCGTCGCTTTTTTGGAATTTTTGGACCAACTTTTGTTGTTCGAAATGTTCTCAGCTACATTTTGATATACCACAACCCTACTTTTGGTGACTTAGATGACTTGGAATTCTTGCGCGTTGAGGGTTACGGGGCTTGAATAAGTGCGATTACGCCCAAATTAGCGAAAACCGGCACTTTTTTGGTCTTCGGAAATGGATAAAAGTTCTTCGTGATGGTCCCAGGAGCAATTAGATGGGTCACAACCCTATTTTTGCAACTTTGAAAATTTTAGTGGGTAAGAGTTATGCCCCTTGATTAAGCGATTTCATCAAATATTGGGAAAACCGTCGCTTTTTTGGAATTTTTGGACCAACTTTTGTTGTTCGAAATGTTCTCAGCTACATTTTGATATACCACAACCCTACTTTTGGTGACTTAGATGACTTGGAATTCTTGCGCGTTGAGGGTTACGGGGCTTGAATAAGTGCGATTACGCCCAAATTAGCGAAAACCGGCACTTTTTTGGTCTTCGGAAATGGATAAAAGTTCTTCGTGATGGTCCCAGGAGCAATTAGATGGGTCACAACCCTATTTTTGCAACTTTGAAAATTTTAGTGGGTAAGAGTTATGCCCCTTGATTAAGCGATTTCATCAAATATTGGGAAAACCATCGCTTTTTTGGAATTTTTGGACCAACTTTTGTTGTTCGAAATGTTCTCAGCTACATTTTGATATACCACAACCCTACTTTTGGTGACTTAGATGACTTGGAATTCTTGCGCGTTGAGGGTTACGGGGCTTGAATAAGTGCGATTACGCCCAAATTAGCGAAAACCGGCACTTTTTTGGTCTTCGGAAATGGATAAAAGTTCTTCGTGATGGTCCCAGGAGCAATTAGATGGGTCACAACCCTATTTTTGCAACTTTGAAAATTTTAGTGGGTAAGAGTTATGCCCCTTGATTAAGCGATTTCATCAAATATTGGGAAAACCGTCGCTTTTTTGGAATTTTTGGACCAACTTTTGTTGTTCGAAATGTTCTCAGCTACATTTTGATATACCACAACCCTACTTTTGGTGACTTAGATGACTTGGAATTCTTGCGCGTTGAGGGTTACGGGGCTTGAATAAGTGCGATTACGCCCAAATTAGCGAAAACCGGCACTTTTTTGGTCTTCGGAAATGGATAAAAGTTCTTCGTGATGGTCCCAGGAGCAATTAGATGGGTCACAACCCTATTTTTGCAACTTTGAAAATTTTAGTGGGTAAGAGTTATGCCCCTTGATTAAGCGATTTCATCAAATATTGGGAAAACCGTCGCTTTTTTGGAATTTTTGGACCAACTTTTGTTGTTCGAAATGTTCTCAGCTACATTTTGATATACCACAACCCTACTTTTGGTGACTTAGATGACTTGGAATTCTTGCGCGTTGAGGGTTACGGGGCTTGAATAAGTGCGATTACGCCCAAATTAGCGAAAACCGGCACTTTTTTGGTCTTCGGAAATGGATAAAAGTTCTTCGTGATGGTCCCAGGAGCAATTAGATGGGTCACAACCCTATTTTTGCAACTTTGAAAATTTTAGTGGGTAAGAGTTATGCCCCTTGATTAAGCGATTTCATCAAATATTGGGAAAACCGTCGCTTTTTTGGAATTTTTGGACCAACTTTTGTTGTTCGAAATGTTCTCAGCTACATTTTGATATACCACAACCCTACTTTTGGTGACTTAGATGACTTGGAATTCTTGCGCGTTGAGGGTTACGGGGCTTGAATAAGTGCGATTACGCCCAAATTAGCGAAAACCGGCACTTTTTTGGTCTTCGGAAATGGATAAAAGTTCTTCGTGATGGTCCCAGGAGCAATTAGATGGGTCACAACCCTATTTTTGCAACTTTGAAAATTTTAGTGGGTAAGAGTTATGCCCCTTGATTAAGCGATTTCATCAAATATTGGGAAAACCGTCGCTTTTTTGGAATTTTTGGACCAACTTTTGTTGTTCGAAATGTTCTCAGCTACATTTTGATATACCACAACCCTACTTTTGGTGACTTAGATGACTTGGAATTCTTGCGCGTTGAGGGTTACGGGGCTTGAATAAGTGCGATTACGCCCAAATTAGCGAAAACCGGCACTTTTTTGGTCTTCGGAAATGGATAAAAGTTCTTCGTGATGGTCCCAGGAGCAATTAGATGGGTCACAACCCTATTTTTGCAACTTTGAAAATTTTAGTGGGTAAGAGTTATGCCCCTTGATTAAGCGATTTCATCAAATATTGGGAAAACCGTCGCTTTTTTGGAATTTTTGGACCAACTTTTGTTGTTCGAAATGTTCTCAGCTACATTTTGATATACCACAACCCTACTTTTGGTGACTTAGATGACTTGGAATTCTTGCGCGTTGAGGGTTACGGGGCTTGAATAAGTGCGATTACGCCCAAATTAGCGAAAACCGGCACTTTTTTGGTCTTCGGAAATGGATAAAAGTTCTTCGTGATGGTCCCAGGAGCAATTAGATGGGTCACAACCCTATTTTTGCAACTTTGAAAATTTTAGTGGGTAAGAGTTATGCCCCTTGATTAAGCGATTTCATCAAATATTGGGAAAACCGTCGCTTTTTTGGAATTTTTGGACCAACTTTTGTTGTTCGAAATGTTCTCAGCTACATTTTGATATACCACAACCCTACTTTTGGTGACTTAGATGACTTGGAATTCTTGCGCGTTGAGGGTTACGGGGCTTGAATAAGTGCGATTACGCCCAAATTAGCGAAAACCGGCACTTTTTTGGTCTTCGGAAATGGATAAAAGTTCTTCGTGATGGTCCCAGGAGCAATTAGATGGGTCACAACCCTATTTTTGCAACTTTGAAAATTTTAGTGGGTAAGAGTTATGCCCCTTGATTAAGCGATTTCATCAAATATTGGGAAAACCGTCGCTTTTTTGGAATTTTTGGACCAACTTTTGTTGTTCGAAATGTTCTCAGCTACATTTTGATATACCACAACCCTACTTTTGGTGACTTAGATGACTTGGAATTCTTGCGCGTTGAGGGTTACGGGGCTTGAATAAGTGCGATTACGCCCAAATTAGCGAAAACCGGCACTTTTTTGGTCTTCGGAAATGGATAAAAGTTCTTCGTGATGGTCCCAGGAGCAATTAGATGGGTCACAACCCTATTTTTGCAACTTTGAAAATTTTAGTGGGTAAGAGTTATGCCCCTTGATTAAGCGATTTCATCAAATATTGGGAAAACCGTCGCTTTTTTGGAATTTTTGGACCAACTTTTGTTGTTCGAAATGTTCTCAGCTACATTTTGATATACCACAACCCTACTTTTGGTGACTTAGATGACTTGGAATTCTTGCGCGTTGAGGGTTACGGGGCTTGAATAAGTGCGATTACGCCCAAATTAGCGAAAACCGGCACTTTTTTGGTCTTCGGAAATGGATAAAAGTTCTTCGTGATGGTCCCAGGAGCAATTAGATGGGTCACAACCCTATTTTTGCAACTTTGAAAATTTTAGTGGGTAAGAGTTATGCCCCTTGATTAAGCGATTTCATCAAATATTGGGAAAACCGTCGCTTTTTTGGAATTTTTGGACCAACTTTTGTTGTTCGAAATGTTCTCAGCTACATTTTGATATACCACAACCCTACTTTTGGTGACTTAGATGACTTGGAATTCTTGCGCGTTGAGGGTTACGGGGCTTGAATAAGTGCGATTACGCCCAAATTAGCGAAAACCGGCACTTTTTTGGTCTTCGGAAATGGATAAAAGTTCTTCGTGATGGTCCCAGGAGCAATTAGATGGGTCACAACCCTATTTTTGCAACTTTGAAAATTTTAGTGGGTAAGAGTTATGCCCCTTGATTAAGCGATTTCATCAAATATTGGGAAAACCGTCGCTTTTTTGGAATTTTTGGACCAACTTTTGTTGTTCGAAATGTTCTCAGCTACATTTTGATATACCACAACCCTACTTTTGGTGACTTAGATGACTTGGAATTCTTGCGCGTTGAGGGTTACGGGGCTTGAATAAGTGCGATTACGCCCAAATTAGCGAAAACCGGCACTTTTTTGGTCTTCGGAAATGGATAAAAGTTCTTCGTGATGGTCCCAGGAGCAATTAGATGGGTCACAACCCTATTTTTGCAACTTTGAAAATTTTAGTGGGTAAGAGTTATGCCCCTTGATTAAGCGATTTCATCAAATATTGGGAAAACCGTCGCTTTTTTGGAATTTTTGGACCAACTTGTTGTTGTTCGAAATGTTCTCAGCTACATTTTGATATACCACAACCCTACTTTTGGTGACTTAGATGACTTGGAATTCTTGCGCGTTGAGGGTTACGGGGCTTGAATAAGTGCGATTACGCCCAAATTAGCGAAAACCGGCACTTTTTTGGTCTTCGGAAATGGATAAAAGTTCTTCGTGATGGTCCCAGGAGCAATTAGATGGGTCACAACCCTATTTTTGCAACTTTGAAAATTTTAGTGGGTAAGAGTTATGCCCCTTGATTAAGCGATTTCATCAAATATTGGGAAAACCGTCGCTTTTTTGGAATTTTTGGACCAACTTTTGTTGTTCGAAATGTTCTCAGCTACATTTTGATATACCACAACCCTACTTTTGGTGACTTAGATGACTTGGAATTCTTGCGCGTTGAGGGTTACGGGGCTTGAATAAGTGCGATTACGCCCAAATTAGCGAAAACCGGCACTTTTTTGGTCTTCGGAAATGGATAAAAGTTCTTCGTGATGGTCCCAGGAGCAATTAGATGGGTCACAACCCTATTTTTGCAACTTTGAAAATTTTAGTGGGTAAGAGTTATGCCCCTTGATTAAGCGATTTCATCAAATATTGGGAAAACCGTCGCTTTTTTGGAATTTTTGGACCAACTTTTGTTGTTCGAAATGTTCTCAGCTACATTTTGATATACCACAACCCTACTTTTGGTGACTTAGATGACTTGGAATTCTTGCGCGTTGAGGGTTACGGGGCTTGAATAAGTGCGATTACGCCCAAATTAGCGAAAACCGGCACTTTTTTGGTCTTCGGAAATGGATAAAAGTTCTTCGTGATGGTCCCAGGAGCAATTAGATGGGTCACAACCCTATTTTTGCAACTTTGAAAATTTTAGTGGGTAAGAGTTATGCCCCTTGATTAAGCGATTTCATCAAATATTGGGAAAACCGTCGCTTTTTTGGAATTTTTGGACCAACTTTTGTTGTTCGAAATGTTCTCAGCTACATTTTGATATACCACAACCCTACTTTTGGTGACTTAGATGACTTGGAATTCTTGCGCGTTGAGGGTTACGGGGCTTGAATAAGTGCGATTACGCCCAAATTAGCGAAAACCGGCACTTTTTTGGTCTTCGGAAATGGATAAAAGTTCTTCGTGATGGTCCCAGGAGCAATTAGATGGGTCACAACCCTATTTTTGCAACTTTGAAAATTTTAGTGGGTAAGAGTTATGCCCCTTGATTAAGCGATTTCATCAAATATTGGGAAAACCGTCGCTTTTTTGGAATTTTTGGACCAACTTTTGTTGTTCGAAATGTTCTCAGCTACATTTTGATATACCACAACCCTACTTTTGGTGACTTAGATGACTTGGAATTCTTGCGCGTTGAGGGTTACGGGGCTTGAATAAGTGCGATTACGCCCAAATTAGCGAAAACCGGCACTTTTTTGGTCTTCGGAAATGGATAAAAGTTCTTCGTGATGGTCCCAGGAGCAATTAGATGGGTCACAACCCTATTTTTGCAACTTTGAAAATTTTAGTGGGTAAGAGTTATGCCCCTTGATTAAGCGATTTCATCAAATATTGGGAAAACCGTCGCTTTTTTGGAATTTTTGGACCAACTTTTGTTGTTCGAAATGTTCTCAGCTACATTTTGATATACCACAACCCTACTTTTGGTGACTTAGATGACTTGGAATTCTTGCGCGTTGAGGGTTACGGGGCTTGAATAAGTGCGATTACGCCCAAATTAGCGAAAACCGGCACTTTTTTGGTCTTCGGAAATGGATAAAAGTTCTTCGTGATGGTCCCAGGAGCAATTAGATGGGTCACAACCCTATTTTTGCAACTTTGAAAATTTTAGTGGGTAAGAGTTATGCCCCTTGATTAAGCGATTTCATCAAATATTGGGAAAACCGTCGCTTTTTTGGAATTTTTGGACCAACTTTTGTTGTTCGAAATGTTCTCAGCTACATTTTGATATACCACAACCCTACTTTTGGTGACTTAGATGACTTGGAATTCTTGCGCGTTGAGGGTTACGGGGCTTGAATAAGTGCGATTACGCCCAAATTAGCGAAAACCGGCACTTTTTTGGTCTTCGGAAATGGATAAAAGTTCTTCGTGATGGTCCCAGGAGCAATTAGATGGGTCACAACCCTATTTTTGCAACTTTGAAAATTTTAGTGGGTAAGAGTTATGCCCCTTGATTAAGCGATTTCATCAAATATTGGGAAAACCGTCGCTTTTTTGGAATTTTTGGACCAACTTTTGTTGTTCGAAATGTTCTCAGCTACATTTTGATATACCACAACCCTACTTTTGGTGACTTAGATGACTTGGAATTCTTGCGCGTTGAGGGTTACGGGGCTTGAATAAGTGCGATTACGCCCAAATTAGCGAAAACCGGCACTTTTTTGGTCTTCGGAAATGGATAAAAGTTCTTCGTGATGGTCCCAGGAGCAATTAGATGGGTCACAACCCTATTTTTGCAACTTTGAAAATTTTAGTGGGTAAGAGTTATGCCCCTTGATTAAGCGATTTCATCAAATATTGGGAAAACCGTCGCTTTTTTGGAATTTTTGGACCAACTTTTGTTGTTCGAAATGTTCTCAGCTACATTTTGATATACCACAACCCTACTTTTGGTGACTTAGATGACTTGGAATTCTTGCGCGTTGAGGGTTACGGGGCTTGAATAAGTGCGATTACGCCCAAATTAGCGAAAACCGGCACTTTTTTGGTCTTCGGAAATGGATAAAAGTTCTTCGTGATGGTCCCAGGAGCAATTAGATGGGTCACAACCCTATTTTTGCAACTTTGAAAATTTTAGTGGGTAAGAGTTATGCCCCTTGATTAAGCGATTTCATCAAATATTGGGAAAACCGTCGCTTTTTTGGAATTTTTGGACCAACTTTTGTTGTTCGAAATGTTCTCAGCTACATTTTGATATACCACAACCCTACTTTTGGTGACTTAGATGACTTGGAATTCTTGCGTTGAGGGTTACGGGGCTTGAATAAGTGCGATTACGCCCAAATTAGCGAAAACCGGCACTTTTTTGGTCTTCGGAAATGGATAAAAGTTCTTCGTGATGGTCCCAGGAGCAATTAGATGGGTCACAACCCTATTTTTGCAACTTTGAAAATTTTAGTGGGTAAGAGTTATGCCCCTTGATTAAGCGATTTCATCAAATATTGGGAAAACCGTCGCTTTTTTGGAATTTTTGGACCAACTTTTGTTGTTCGAAATGTTCTCAGCTACATTTTGATATACCACAACCCTACTTTTGGTGACTTAGATGACTTGGAATTCTTGCGCGTTGAGGGTTACGGGGCTTGAATAAGTGCGATTACGCCCAAATTAGCGAAAACCGGCACTTTTTTGGTCTTCGGAAATGGATAAAAGTTCTTCGTGATGGTCCCAGGAGCAATTAGATGGGTCACAACCCTATTTTTGCAACTTTGAAAATTTTAGTGGGTAAGAGTTATGCCCCTTGATTAAGCGATTTCATCAAATATTGGGAAAACCGTCGCTTTTTTGGAATTTTTGGACCAACTTTTGTTGTTCGAAATGTTCTCAGCTACATTTTGATATACCACAACCCTACTTTTGGTGACTTAGATGACTTGGAATTCTTGCGCGTTGAGGGTTACGGGGCTTGAATAAGTGCGATTACGCCCAAATTAGCGAAAACCGGCACTTTTTTGGTCTTCGGAAATGGATAAAAGTTCTTCGTGATGGTCCCAGGAGCAATTAGATGGGTCACAACCCTATTTTTGCAACTTTGAAAATTTTAGTGGGTAAGAGTTATGCCCCTTGATTAAGCGATTTCATCAAATATTGGGAAAACCGTCGCTTTTTTGGAATTTTTGGACCAACTTTTGTTGTTCGAAATGTTCTCAGCTACATTTTGATATACCACAACCCTACTTTTGGTGACTTAGATGACTTGGAATTCTTGCGCGTTGAGGGTTACGGGGCTTGAATAAGTGCGATTACGCCCAAATTAGCGAAAACCGGCACTTTTTTGGTCTTCGGAAATGGATAAAAGTTCTTCGTGATGGTCCCAGGAGCAATTAGATGGGTCACAACCCTATTTTTGCAACTTTGAAAATTTTAGTGGGTAAGAGTTATGCCCCTTGATTAAGCGATTTCATCAAATATTGGGAAAACCGTCGCTTTTTTGGAATTTTTGGACCAACTTTTGTTGTTCGAAATGTTCTCAGCTACATTTTGATATACCACAACCCTACTTTTGGTGACTTAGATGACTTGGAATTCTTGCGCGTTGAGGGTTACGGGGCTTGAATAAGTGCGATTACGCCCAAATTAGCGAAAACCGGCACTTTTTTGGTCTTCGGAAATGGATAAAAGTTCTTCGTGATGGTCCCAGGAGCAATTAGATGGGTCACAACCCTATTTTTGCAACTTTGAAAATTTTAGTGGGTAAGAGTTATGCCCCTTGATTAAGCGATTTCATCAAATATTGGGAAAACCGTCGCTTTTTTGGAATTTTTGGACCAACTTTTGTTGTTCGAAATGTTCTCAGCTACATTTTGATATACCACAACCCTACTTTTGGTGACTTAGATGACTTGGAATTCTTGCGCGTTGAGGGTTACGGGGCTTGAATAAGTGCGATTACGCCCAAATTAGCGAAAACCGGCACTTTTTTGGTCTTCGGAAATGGATAAAAGTTCTTCGTGATGGTCCCAGGAGCAATTAGATGGGTCACAACCCTATTTTTGCAACTTTGAAAATTTTAGTGGGTAAGAGTTATGCCCCTTGATTAAGCGATTTCATCAAATATTGGGAAAACCGTCGCTTTTTTGGAATTTTTGGACCAACTTTTGTTGTTCGAAATGTTCTCAGCTACATTTTGATATACCACAACCCTACTTTTGGTGACTTAGATGACTTGGAATTCTTGCGCGTTGAGGGTTACGGGGCTTGAATAAGTGCGATTACGCCCAAATTAGCGAAAACCGGCACTTTTTTGGTCTTCGGAAATGGATAAAAGTTCTTCGTGATGGTCCCAGGAGCAATTAGATGGGTCACAACCCTATTTTTGCAACTTTGAAAATTTTAGTGGGTAAGAGTTATGCCCCTTGATTAAGCGATTTCATCAAATATTGGGAAAACCGTCGCTTTTTTGGAATTTTTGGACCAACTTTTGTTGTTCGAAATGTTCTCAGCTACATTTTGATATACCACAACCCTACTTTTGGTGACTTAGATGACTTGGAATTCTTGCGCGTTGAGGGTTACGGGGCTTGAATAAGTGCGATTACGCCCAAATTAGCGAAAACCGGCACTTTTTTGGTCTTCGGAAATGGATAAAAGTTCTTCGTGATGGTCCCAGGAGCAATTAGATGGGTCACAACCCTATTTTTGCAACTTTGAAAATTTTAGTGGGTAAGAGTTATGCCCCTTGATTAAGCGATTTCATCAAATATTGGGAAAACCGTCGCTTTTTTGGAATTTTTGGACCAACTTTTGTTGTTCGAAATGTTCTCAGCTACATTTTGATATACCACAACCCTACTTTTGGTGACTTAGATGACTTGGAATTCTTGCGCGTTGAGGGTTACGGGGCTTGAATAAGTGCGATTACGCCCAAATTAGCGAAAACCGGCACTTTTTTGGTCTTCGGAAATGGATAAAAGTTCTTCGTGATGGTCCCAGGAGCAATTAGATGGGTCACAACCCTATTTTTGCAACTTTGAAAATTTTAGTGGGTAAGAGTTATGCCCCTTGATTAAGCGATTTCATCAAATATTGGGAAAACCGTCGCTTTTTTGGAATTTTTGGACCAACTTTTGTTGTTCGAAATGTTCTCAGCTACATTTTGATATACCACAACCCTACTGTTGGTGACTTAGATGACTTGGAATTCTTGCGCGTTGAGGGTTACGGGGCTTGAATAAGTGCGATTACGCCCAAATTAGCGAAAACCGGCACTTTTTTGGTCTTCGGAAATGGATAAAAGTTCTTCGTGATGGTCCCAGGAGCAATTAGATGGGTCACAACCCTATTTTTGCAACTTTGAAAATTTTAGTGGGTAAGAGTTATGCCCCTTGATTAAGCGATTTCATCAAATATTGGGAAAACCGTCGCTTTTTTGGAATTTTTGGACCAACTTTTGTTGTTCGAAATGTTCTCAGCTACATTTTGATATACCACAACCCTACTTTTGGTGACTTAGATGACTTGGAATTCTTGCGCGTTGAGGGTTACGGGGCTTGAATAAGTGCGATTACGCCCAAATTAGCGAAAACCGGCACTTTTTTGGTCTTCGGAAATGGATAAAAGTTCTTCGTGATGGTCCCAGGAGCAATTAGATGGGTCACAACCCTATTTTTGCAACTTTGAAAATTTTAGTGGGTAAGAGTTATGCCCCTTGATTAAGCGATTTCATCAAATATTGGGAAAACCGTCGCTTTTTTGGAATTTTTGGACCAACTTTTGTTGTTCGAAATGTTCTCAGCTACATTTTGATATACCACAACCCTACTTTTGGTGACTTAGATGACTTGGAATTCTTGCGCGTTGAGGGTTACGGGGCTTGAATAAGTGCGATTACGCCCAAATTAGCGAAAACCGGCACTTTTTTGGTCTTCGGAAATGGATAAAAGTTCTTCGTGATGGTCCCAGGAGCAATTAGATGGGTCACAACCCTATTTTTGCAACTTTGAAAATTTTAGTGGGTAAGAGTTATGCCCCTTGATTAAGCGATTTCATCAAATATTGGGAAAACCGTCGCTTTTTTGGAATTTTTGGACCAACTTTTGTTGTTCGAAATGTTCTCAGCTACATTTTGATGTACCACAACCCTACTTTTGGTGACTTAGATGACTTGGAATTCTTGCGCGTTGAGGGTTACGGGGCTTGAATAAGTGCGATTACGCCCAAATTAGCGAAAACCGGCACTTTTTTGGTCTTCGGAAATGGATAAAAGTTCTTCGTGATGGTCCCAGGAGCAATTAGATGGGTCACAACCCTATTTTTGCAACTTTGAAAATTTTAGTGGGTAAGAGTTATGCCCCTTGATTAAGCGATTTCATCAAATATTGGGAAAACCGTCGCTTTTTTGGAATTTTTGGACCAACTTTTGTTGTTCGAAATGTTCTCAGCTACATTTTGATATACCACAACCCTACTTTTGGTGACTTAGATGACTTGGAATTCTTGCGCGTTGAGGGTTACGGGGCTTGAATAAGTGCGATTACGCCCAAATTAGCGAAAACCGGCACTTTTTTGGTCTTCGGAAATGGATAAAAGTTCTTCGTGATGGTCCCAGGAGCAATTAGATGGGTCACAACCCTATTTTTGCAACTTTGAAAATTTTAGTGGGTAAGAGTTATGCCCCTTGATTAAGCGATTTCATCAAATATTGGGAAAACCGTCGCTTTTTTGGAATTTTTGGACCAACTTTTGTTGTTCGAAATGTTCTCAGCTACATTTTGATATACCACAACCCTACTTTTGGTGACTTAGATGACTTGGAATTCTTGCGCGTTGAGGGTTACGGGGCTTGAATAAGTGCGATTACGCCCAAATTAGCGAAAACCGGCACTTTTTTGGTCTTCGGAAATGGATAAAAGTTCTTCGTGATGGTCCCAGGAGCAATTAGATGGGTCACAACCCTATTTTTGCAACTTTGAAAATTTTAGTGGGTAAGAGTTATGCCCCTTGATTAAGCGATTTCATCAAATATTGGGAAAACCGTCGCTTTTTTGGAATTTTTGGACCAACTTTTGTTGTTCGAAATGTTCTCAGCTACATTTTGATATACCACAACCCTACTTTTGGTGACTTAGATGACTTGGAATTCTTGCGCGTTGAGGGTTACGGGGCTTGAATAAGTGCGATTACGCCCAAATTAGCGAAAACCGGCACTTTTTTGGTCTTCGGAAATGGATAAAAGTTCTTCGTGATGGTCCCAGGAGCAATTAGATGGGTCACAACCCTATTTTTGCAACTTTGAAAATTTTAGTGGGTAAGAGTTATGCCCCTTGATTAAGCGATTTCATCAAATATTGGGAAAACCGTCGCTTTTTTGGAATTTTTGGACCAACTTTTGTTGTTCGAAATGTTCTCAGCTACATTTTGATATACCACAACCCTACTTTTGGTGACTTAGATGACTTGGAATTCTTGCGCGTTGAGGGTTACGGGGCTTGAATAAGTGCGATTACGCCCAAATTAGCGAAAACCGGCACTTTTTTGGTCTTCGGAAATGGATAAAAGTTCTTCGTGATGGTCCCAGGAGCAATTAGATGGGTCACAACCCTATTTTTGCAACTTTGAAAATTTTAGTGGGTAAGAGTTATGCCCCTTGATTAAGCGATTTCATCAAATATTGGGAAAACCGTCGCTTTTTTGGAATTTTTGGACCAACTTTTGTTGTTCGAAATGTTCTCAGCTACATTTTGATATACCACAACCCTACTTTTGGTGACTTAGATGACTTGGAATTCTTGCGCGTTGAGGGTTACGGGGCTTGAATAAGTGCGATTACGCCCAAATTAGCGAAAACCGGCACTTTTTTGGTCTTCGGAAATGGATAAAAGTTCTTCGTGATGGTCCCAGGAGCAATTAGATGGGTCACAACCCTATTTTTGCAACTTTGAAAATTTTAGTGGGTAAGAGTTATGCCCCTTGATTAAGCGATTTCATCAAATATTGGGAAAACCGTCGCTTTTTTGGAATTTTTGGACCAACTTTTGTTGTTCGAAATGTTCTCAGCTACATTTTGATATACCACAACCCTACTTTTGGTGACTTAGATGACTTGGAATTCTTGCGCGTTGAGGGTTACGGGGCTTGAATAAGTGCGATTACGCCCAAATTAGCGAAAACCGGCACTTTTTTGGTCTTCGGAAATGGATAAAAGTTCTTCGTGATGGTCCCAGGAGCAATTAGATGGGTCACAACCCTATTTTTGCAACTTTGAAAATTTTAGTGGGTAAGAGTTATGCCCCTTGATTAAGCGATTTCATCAAATATTGGGAAAACCGTCGCTTTTTTGGAATTTTTGGACCAACTTTTGTTGTTCGAAATGTTCTCAGCTACATTTTGATATACCACAACCCTACTTTTGGTGACTTAGATGACTTGGAATTATTGCGCGTTGAGGGTTACGGGGCTTGAATAAGTGCGATTACGCCCAAATTAGCGAAAACCGGCACTTTTTTGGTCTTCGGAAATGGATAAAAGTTCTTCGTGATGGTCCCAGGAGCAATTAGATGGGTCACAACCCTATTTTTGCAACTTTGAAAATTTTAGTGGGTAAGAGTTATGCCCCTTGATTAAGCGATTTCATCAAATATTGGGAAAACCGTCGCTTTTTTGGAATTTTTGGACCAACTTTTGTTGTTCGAAATGTTCTCAGCTACATTTTGATATACCACAACCCTACTTTTGGTGACTTAGATGACTTGGAATTCTTGCGCGTTGAGGGTTACGGGGCTTGAATAAGTGCGATTACGCCCAAATTAGCGAAAACCGGCACTTTTTTGGTCTTCGGAAATGGATAAAAGTTCTTCGTGATGGTCCCAGGAGCAATTAGATGGGTCACAACCCTATTTTTGCAACTTTGAAAATTTTAGTGGGTAAGAGTTATGCCCCTTGATTAAGCGATTTCATCAAATATTGGGAAAACCGTCGCTTTTTTGGAATTTTTGGACCAACTTTTGTTGTTCGAAATGTTCTCAGCTACATTTTGATATACCACAACCCTACTTTTGGTGACTTAGATGACTTGGAATTCTTGCGCGTTGAGGGTTACGGGGCTTGAATAAGTGCGATTACGCCCAAATTAGCGAAAACCGGCACTTTTTTGGTCTTCGGAAATGGATAAAAGTTCTTCGTGATGGTCCCAGGAGCAATTAGATGGGTCACAACCCTATTTTTGCAACTTTGAAAATTTTAGTGGGTAAGAGTTATGCCCCTTGATTAAGCGATTTCATCAAATATTGGGAAAACCGTCGCTTTTTTGGAATTTTTGGACCAACTTTTGTTGTTCGAAATGTTCTCAGCTACATTTTGATATACCACAACCCTACTTTTGGTGACTTAGATGACTTGGAATTCTTGCGCGTTGAGGGTTACGGGGCTTGAATAAGTGCGATTACGCCCAAATTAGCGAAAACCGGCACTTTTTTGGTCTTCGGAAATGGATAAAAGTTCTTCGTGATGGTCCCAGGAGCAATTAGATGGGTCACAACCCTATTTTTGCAACTTTGAAAATTTTAGTGGGTAAGAGTTATGCCCCTTGATTAAGCGATTTCATCAAATATTGGGAAAACCGTCGCTTTTTTGGAATTTTTGGACCAACTTTTGTTGTTCGAAATGTTCTCAGCTACATTTTGATATACCACAACCCTACTTTTGGTGACTTAGATGACTTGGAATTCTTGCGCGTTGAGGGTTACGGGGCTTGAATAAGTGCGATTACGCCCAAATTAGCGAAAACCGGCACTTTTTTGGTCTTCGGAAATGGATAAAAGTTCTTCGTGATGGTCCCAGGAGCAATTAGATGGGTCACAACCCTATTTTTGCAACTTTGAAAATTTTAGTGGGTAAGAGTTATGCCCCTTGATTAAGCGATTTCATCAAATATTGGGAAAACCGTCGCTTTTTTGGAATTTTTGGACCAACTTTTGTTGTTCGAAATGTTCTCAGCTACATTTTGATATACCACAACCCTACTTTTGGTGACTTAGATGACTTGGAATTCTTGCGCGTTGAGGGTTACGGGGCTTGAATAAGTGCGATTACGCCCAAATTAGCGAAAACCGGCACTTTTTTGGTCTTCGGAAATGGATAAAAGTTCTTCGTGATGGTCCCAGGAGCAATTAGATGGGTCACAACCCTATTTTTGCAACTTTGAAAATTTTAGTGGGTAAGAGTTATGCCCCTTGATTAAGCGATTTCATCAAATATTGGGAAAACCGTCGCTTTTTTGGAATTTTTGGACCAACTTTTGTTGTTCGAAATGTTCTCAGCTACATTTTGATATACCACAACCCTACTTTTGGTGACTTAGATGACTTGGAATTCTTGCGCGTTGAGGGTTACGGGGCTTGAATAAGTGCGATTACGCCCAAATTAGCGAAAACCGGCACTTTTTTGGTCTTCGGAAATGGATAAAAGTTCTTCGTGATGGTCCCAGGAGCAATTAGATGGGTCACAACCCTATTTTTGCAACTTTGAAAATTTTAGTGGGTAAGAGTTATGCCCCTTGATTAAGCGATTTCATCAAATATTGGGAAAACCGTCGCTTTTTTGGAATTTTTGGACCAACTTTTGTTGTTCGAAATGTTCTCAGCTACATTTTGATATACCACAACCCTACTTTTGGTGACTTAGATGACTTGGAATTCTTGCGCGTTGAGGGTTACGGGGCTTGAATAAGTGCGATTACGCCCAAATTAGCGAAAACCGGCACTTTTTTGGTCTTCGGAAATGGATAAAAGTTCTTCGTGATGGTCCCAGGAGCAATTAGATGGGTCACAACCCTATTTTTGCAACTTTGAAAATTTTAGTGGGTAAGAGTTATGCCCCTTGATTAAGCGATTTCATCAAATATTGGGAAAACCGTCGCTTTTTTGGAATTTTTGGACCAACTTTTGTTGTTCGAAATGTTCTCAGCTACATTTTGATATACCACAACCCTACTTTTGGTGACTTAGATGACTTGGAATTCTTGCGCGTTGAGGGTTACGGGGCTTGAATAAGTGCGATTACGCCCAAATTAGCGAAAACCGGCACTTTTTTGGTCTTCGGAAATGGATAAAAGTTCTTCGTGATGGTCCCAGGAGCAATTAGATGGGTCACAACCCTATTTTTGCAACTTTGAAAATTTTAGTGGGTAAGAGTTATGCCCCTTGATTAAGCGATTTCATCAAATATTGGGAAAACCGTCGCTTTTTTGGAATTTTTGGACCAACTTTTGTTGTTCGAAATGTTCTCAGCTACATTTTGATATACCACAACCCTACTTTTGGTGACTTAGATGACTTGGAATTCTTGCGCGTTGAGGGTTACGGGGCTTGAATAAGTGCGATTACGCCCAAATTAGCGAAAACCGGCACTTTTTTGGTCTTCGGAAATGGATAAAAGTTCTTCGTGATGGTCCCAGGAGCAATTAGATGGGTCACAACCCTATTTTTGCAACTTTGAAAATTTTAGTGGGTAAGAGTTATGCCCCTTGATTAAGCGATTTCATCAAATATTGGGAAAACCGTCGCTTTTTTGGAATTTTTGGACCAACTTTTGTTGTTCGAAATGTTCTCAGCTACATTTTGATATACCACAACCCTACTTTTGGTGACTTAGATGACTTGGAATTCTTGCGCGTTGAGGGTTACGGGGCTTGAATAAGTGCGATTACGCCCAAATTAGCGAAAACCGGCACTTTTTTGGTCTTCGGAAATGGATAAAAGTTCTTCGTGATGGTCCCAGGAGCAATTAGATGGGTCACAACCCTATTTTTGCAACTTTGAAAATTTTAGTGGGTAAGAGTTATGCCCCTTGATTAAGCGATTTCATCAAATATTGGGAAAACCGTCGCTTTTTTGGAATTTTTGGACCAACTTTTGTTGTTCGAAATGTTCTCAGCTACATTTTGATATACCACAACCCTACTTTTGGTGACTTAGATGACTTGGAATTCTTGCGCGTTGAGGGTTACGGGGCTTGAATAAGTGCGATTACGCCCAAATTAGCGAAAACCGGCACTTTTTTGGTCTTCGGAAATGGATAAAAGTTCTTCGTGATGGTCCCAGGAGCAATTAGATGGGTCACAACCCTATTTTTGCAACTTTGAAAATTTTAGTGGGTAAGAGTTATGCCCCTTGATTAAGCGATTTCATCAAATATTGGGAAAACCGTCGCTTTTTTGGAATTTTTGGACCAACTTTTGTTGTTCGAAATGTTCTCAGCTACATTTTGATATACCACAACCCTACTTTTGGTGACTTAGATGACTTGGAATTCTTGCGCGTTGAGGGTTACGGGGCTTGAATAAGTGCGATTACGCCCAAATTAGCGAAAACCGGCACTTTTTTGGTCTTCGGAAATGGATAAAAGTTCTTCGTGATGGTCCCAGGAGCAATTAGATGGGTCACAACCCTATTTTTGCAACTTTGAAAATTTTAGTGGGTAAGAGTTATGCCCCTTGATTAAGCGATTTCATCAAATATTGGGAAAACCGTCGCTTTTTTGGAATTTTTGGACCAACTTTTGTTGTTCGAAATGTTCTCAGCTACATTTTGATATACCACAACCCTACTTTTGGTGACTTAGATGACTTGGAATTCTTGCGCGTTGAGGGTTACGGGGCTTGAATAAGTGCGATTACGCCCAAATTAGCGAAAACCGGCACTTTTTTGGTCTTCGGAAATGGATAAAAGTTCTTCGTGATGGTCCCAGGAGCAATTAGATGGGTCACAACCCTATTTTTGCAACTTTGAAAATTTTAGTGGGTAAGAGTTATGCCCCTTGATTAAGCGATTTCATCAAATATTGGGAAAACCGTCGCTTTTTTGGAATTTTTGGACCAACTTTTGTTGTTCGAAATGTTCTCAGCTACATTTTGATATACCACAACCCTACTTTTGGTGACTTAGATGACTTGGAATTCTTGCGCGTTGAGGGTTACGGGGCTTGAATAAGTGCGATTACGCCCAAATTAGCGAAAACCGGCACTTTTTTGGTCTTCGGAAATGGATAAAAGTTCTTCGTGATGGTCCCAGGAGCAATTAGATGGGTCACAACCCTATTTTTGCAACTTTGAAAATTTTAGTGGGTAAGAGTTATGCCCCTTGATTAAGCGATTTCATCAAATATTGGGAAAACCGTCGCTTTTTTGGAATTTTTGGACCAACTTTTGTTGTTCGAAATGTTCTCAGCTACATTTTGATATACCACAACCCTACTTTTGGTGACTTAGATGACTTGGAATTCTTGCGCGTTGAGGGTTACGGGGCTTGAATAAGTGCGATTACGCCCAAATTAGCGAAAACCGGCACTTTTTTGGTCTTCGGAAATGGATAAAAGTTCTTCGTGATGGTCCCAGGAGCAATTAGATGGGTCACAACCCTATTTTTGCAACTTTGAAAATTTTAGTGGGTAAGAGTTATGCCCCTTGATTAAGCGATTTCATCAAATATTGGGAAAACCGTCGCTTTTTTGGAATTTTTGGACCAACTTTTGTTGTTCGAAATGTTCTCAGCTACATTTTGATATACCACAACCCTACTTTTGGTGACTTAGATGACTTGGAATTCTTGCGCGTTGAGGGTTACGGGGCTTGAATAAGTGCGATTACGCCCAAATTAGCGAAAACCGGCACTTTTTTGGTCTTCGGAAATGGATAAAAGTTCTTCGTGATGGTCCCAGGAGCAATTAGATGGGTCACAACCCTATTTTTGCAACTTTGAAAATTTTAGTGGGTAAGAGTTATGCCCCTTGATTAAGCGATTTCATCAAATATTGGGAAAACCGTCGCTTTTTTGGAATTTTTGGACCAACTTTTGTTGTTCGAAATGTTCTCAGCTACATTTTGATATACCACAACCCTACTTTTGGTGACTTAGATGACTTGGAATTCTTGCGCGTTGAGGGTTACGGGGCTTGAATAAGTGCGATTACGCCCAAATTAGCGAAAACCGGCACTTTTTTGGTCTTCGGAAATGGATAAAAGTTCTTCGTGATGGTCCCAGGAGCAATTAGATGGGTCACAACCCTATTTTTGCAACTTTGAAAATTTTAGTGGGTAAGAGTTATGCCCCTTGATTAAGCGATTTCATCAAATATTGGGAAAACCGTCGCTTTTTTGGAATTTTTGGACCAACTTTTGTTGTTCGAAATGTTCTCAGCTACATTTTGATATACCACAACCCTACTTTTGGTGACTTAGATGACTTGGAATTCTTGCGCGTTGAGGGTTACGGGGCTTGAATAAGTGCGATTACGCCCAAATTAGCGAAAACCGGCACTTTTTTGGTCTTCGGAAATGGATAAAAGTTCTTCGTGATGGTCCCAGGAGCAATTAGATGGGTCACAACCCTATTTTTGCAACTTTGAAAATTTTAGTGGGTAAGAGTTATGCCCCTTGATTAAGCGATTTCATCAAATATTGGGAAAACCGTCGCTTTTTTGGAATTTTTGGACCAACTTTTGTTGTTCGAAATGTTCTCAGCTACATTTTGATATACCACAACCCTACTTTTGGTGACTTAGATGACTTGGAATTCTTGCGCGTTGAGGGTTACGGGGCTTGAATAAGTGCGATTACGCCCAAATTAGCGAAAACCGGCACTTTTTTGGTCTTCGGAAATGGATAAAAGTTCTTCGTGATGGTCCCAGGAGCAATTAGATGGGTCACAACCCTATTTTTGCAACTTTGAAAATTTTAGTGGGTAAGAGTTATGCCCCTTGATTAAGCGATTTCATCAAATATTGGGAAAACCGTCGCTTTTTTGGAATTTTTGGACCAACTTTTGTTGTTCGAAATGTTCTCAGCTACATTTTGATATACCACAACCCTACTTTTGGTGACTTAGATGACTTGGAATTCTTGCGCGTTGAGGGTTACGGGGCTTGAATAAGTGCGATTACGCCCAAATTAGCGAAAACCGGCACTTTTTTGGTCTTCGGAAATGGATAAAAGTTCTTCGTGATGGTCCCAGGAGCAATTAGATGGGTCACAACCCTATTTTTGCAACTTTGAAAATTTTAGTGGGTAAGAGTTATGCCCCTTGATTAAGCGATTTCATCAAATATTGGGAAAACCGTCGCTTTTTTGGAATTTTTGGACCAACTTTTGTTGTTCGAAATGTTCTCAGCTACATTTTGATATACCACAACCCTACTTTTGGTGACTTAGATGACTTGGAATTCTTGCGCGTTGAGGGTTACGGGGCTTGAATAAGTGCGATTACGCCCAAATTAGCGAAAACCGGCACTTTTTTGGTCTTCGGAAATGGATAAAAGTTCTTCGTGATGGTCCCAGGAGCAATTAGATGGGTCACAACCCTAGTTTTGCAACTTTGAAAATTTTAGTGGGTAAGAGTTATGCCCCTTGATTAAGCGATTTCATCAAATATTGGGAAAACCGTCGCTTTTTTGGAATTTTTGGACCAACTTTTGTTGTTCGAAATGTTCTCAGCTACATTTTGATATACCACAACCCTACTTTTGGTGACTTAGATGACTTGGAATACTTGCGCGTTGAGGGTTACGGGGCTTGAATAAGTGCGATTACGCCCAAATTAGCGAAAACCGGCACTTTTTTGGTCTTCGGAAATGGATAAAAGTTCTTCGTGATGGTCCCAGGAGCAATTAGATGGGTCACAACCCTATTTTTGCAACTTTGAAAATTTTAGTGGGTAAGAGTTATGCCCCTTGATTAAGCGATTTCATCAAATATTGGGAAAACCGTCGCTTTTTTGGAATTTTTGGACCAACTTTTGTTGTTCGAAATGTTCTCAGCTACATTTTGATATACCACAACCCTACTTTTGGTGACTTAGATGACTTGGAATTCTTGCGCGTTGAGGGTTACGGGGCTTGAATAAGTGCGATTACGCCCAAATTAGCGAAAACCGGCACTTTTTTGGTCTTCGGAAATGGATAAAAGTTCTTCGTGATGGTCCCAGGAGCAATTAGATGGGTCACAACCCTATTTTTGCAACTTTGAAAATTTTAGTGGGTAAGAGTTATGCCCCTTGATTAAGCGATTTCATCAAATATTGGGAAAACCGTCGCTTTTTTGGAATTTTTGGACCAACTTTTGTTGTTCGAAATGTTCTCAGCTACATTTTGATATACCACAACCCTACTTTTGGTGACTTAGATGACTTGGAATTCTTGCGCGTTGAGGGTTACGGGGCTTGAATAAGTGCGATTACGCCCAAATTAGCGAAAACCGGCACTTTTTTGGTCTTCGGAAATGGATAAAAGTTCTTCGTGATGGTCCCAGGAGCAATTAGATGGGTCACAACCCTATTTTTGCAACTTTGAAAATTTTAGTGGGTAAGAGTTATGCCCCTTGATTAAGCGATTTCATCAAATATTGGGAAAACCGTCGCTTTTTTGGAATTTTTGGACCAACTTTTGTTGTTCGAAATGTTCTCAGCTACATTTTGATATACCACAACCCTACTTTTGGTGACTTAGATGACTTGGAATTCTTGCGCGTTGAGGGTTACGGGGCTTGAATAAGTGCGATTACGCCCAAATTAGCGAAAACCGGCACTTTTTTGGTCTTCGGAAATGGATAAAAGTTCTTCGTGATGGTCCCAGGAGCAATTAGATGGGTCACAACCCTATTTTTGCAACTTTGAAAATTTTAGTGGGTAAGAGTTATGCCCCTTGATTAAGCGATTTCATCAAATATTGGGAAAACCGTCGCTTTTTTGGAATTTTTG
This sequence comes from Steromphala cineraria, assembly GCA_916613615.1. Classification (NCBI taxonomy): domain Eukaryota; kingdom Metazoa; phylum Mollusca; class Gastropoda; order Trochida; family Trochidae; genus Steromphala; species Steromphala cineraria. The sequence continues at coordinate 12,247,711 of OU744733.1, forward strand.
GACCAACTTTTGTTGTTCGAAATGTTCTCAGCTACATTTTGATATACCACAACCCTACTTTTGGTGACTTAGATGACTTGGAATTCTTGCGCGTTGAGGGTTACGGGGCTTGAATAAGTGCGATTACGCCCAAATTAGCGAAAACCGGCACTTTTTTGGTCTTCGGAAATGGATAAAAGTTCTTCGTGATGGTCCCAGGAGCAATTAGATGGGTCACAACCCTATTTTTGCAACTTTGAAAATTTTAGTGGGTAAGAGTTATGCCCCTTGATTAAGCGATTTCATCAAATATTGGGAAAACCGTCGCTTTTTTGGAATTTTTGGACCAACTTTTGTTGTTCGAAATGTTCTCAGCTACATTTTGATATACCACAACCCTACTTTTGGTGACTTAGATGACTTGGAATTCTTGCGCGTTGAGGGTTACGGGGCTTGAATAAGTGCGATTACGCCCAAATTAGCGAAAACCGGCACTTTTTTGGTCTTCGGAAATGGATAAAAGTTCTTCGTGATGGTCCCAGGAGCAATTAGATGGGTCACAACCCTATTTTTGCAACTTTGAAAATTTTAGTGGGTAAGAGTTATGCCCCTTGATTAAGCGATTTCATCAAATATTGGGAAAACCGTCGCTTTTTTGGAATTTTTGGACCAACTTTTGTTGTTCGAAATGTTCTCAGCTACATTTTGATATACCACAACCCTACTTTTGGTGACTTAGATGACTTGGAATTCTTGCGCGTTGAGGGTTACGGGGCTTGAATAAGTGCGATTACGCCCAAATTAGCGAAAACCGGCACTTTTTTGGTCTTCGGAAATGGATAAAAGTTCTTCGTGATGGTCCCAGGAGCAATTAGATGGGTCACAACCCTATTTTTGCAACTTTGAAAATTTTAGTGGGTAAGAGTTATGCCCCTTGATTAAGCGATTTCATCAAATATTGGGAAAACCGTCGCTTTTTTGGAATTTTTGGACCAACTTTTGTTGTTCGAAATGTTCTCAGCTACATTTTGATATACCACAACCCTACTTTTGGTGACTTAGATGACTTGGAATTCTTGCGCGTTGAGGGTTACGGGGCTTGAATAAGTGCGATTACGCCCAAATTAGCGAAAACCGGCACTTTTTTGGTCTTCGGAAATGGATAAAAGTTCTTCGTGATGGTCCCAGGAGCAATTAGATGGGTCACAACCCTATTTTTGCAACTTTGAAAATTTTAGTGGGTAAGAGTTATGCCCCTTGATTAAGCGATTTCATCAAATATTGGGAAAACCGTCGCTTTTTTGGAATTTTTGGACCAACTTTTGTTGTTCGAAATGTTCTCAGCTACATTTTGATATACCACAACCCTACTTTTGGTGACTTAGATGACTTGGAATTCTTGCGCGTTGAGGGTTACGGGGCTTGAATAAGTGCGATTACGCCCAAATTAGCGAAAACCGGCACTTTTTTGGTCTTCGGAAATGGATAAAAGTTCTTCGTGATGGTCCCAGGAGCAATTAGATGGGTCACAACCCTATTTTTGCAACTTTGAAAATTTTAGTGGGTAAGAGTTATGCCCCTTGATTAAGCGATTTCATCAAATATTGGGAAAACCGTCGCTTTTTTGGAATTTTTGGACCAACTTTTGTTGTTCGAAATGTTCTCAGCTACATTTTGATATACCACAACCCTACTTTTGGTGACTTAGATGACTTGGAATTCTTGCGCGTTGAGGGTTACGGGGCTTGAATAAGTGCGATTACGCCCAAATTAGCGAAAACCGGCACTTTTTTGGTCTTCGGAAATGGATAAAAGTTCTTCGTGATGGTCCCAGGAGCAATTAGATGGGTCACAACCCTATTTTTGCAACTTTGAAAATTTTAGTGGGTAAGAGTTATGCCCCTTGATTAAGCGATTTCATCAAATATTGGGAAAACCGTCGCTTTTTTTGAATTTTTGGACCAACTTTTGTTGTTCGAAATGTTCTCAGCTACATTTTGATATACCACAACCCTACTTTTGGTGACTTAGATGACTTGGAATTCTTGCGCGTTGAGGGTTACGGGGCTTGAATAAGTGCGATTACGCCCAAATTAGCGAAAACCGGCACTTTTTTGGTCTTCGGAAATGGATAAAAGTTCTTCGTGATGGTCCCAGGAGCAATTAGATGGGTCACAACCCTATTTTTGCAACTTTGAAAATTTTAGTGGGTAAGAGTTATGCCCCTTGATTAAGCGATTTCATCAAATATTGGGAAAACCGTCGCTTTTTTGGAATTTTTGGACCAACTTTTGTTGTTCGAAATGTTCTCAGCTACATTTTGATATACCACAACCCTACTTTTGGTGACTTAGATGACTTGGAATTCTTGCGCGTTGAGGGTTACGGGGCTTGAATAAGTGCGATTACGCCCAAATTAGCGAAAACCGGCACTTTTTTGGTCTTCGGAAATGGATAAAAGTTCTTCGTGATGGTCCCAGGAGCAATTAGATGGGTCACAACCCTATTTTTGCAACTTTGAAAATTTTAGTGGGTAAGAGTTATGCCCCTTGATTAAGCGATTTCATCAAATATTGGGAAAACCGTCGCTTTTTTGGAATTTTTGGACCAACTTTTGTTGTTCGAAATGTTCTCAGCTACATTTTGATATACCACAACCCTACTTTTGGTGACTTAGATGACTTGGAATTCTTGCGCGTTGAGGGTTACGGGGCTTGAATAAGTGCGATTACGCCCAAATTAGCGAAAACCGGCACTTTTTTGGTCTTCGGAAATGGATAAAAGTTCTTCGTGATGGTCCCAGGAGCAATTAGATGGGTCACAACCCTATTTTTGCAACTTTGAAAATTTTAGTGGGTAAGAGTTATGCCCCTTGATTAAGCGATTTCATCAAATATTGGGAAAACCGTCGCTTTTTTGGAATTTTTGGACCAACTTTTGTTGTTCGAAATGTTCTCAGCTACATTTTGATATACCACAACCCTACTTTTGGTGACTTAGATGACTTGGAATTCTTGCGCGTTGAGGGTTACGGGGCTTGAATAAGTGCGATTACGCCCAAATTAGCGAAAACCGGCACTTTTTTGGTCTTCGGAAATGGATAAAAGTTCTTCGTGATGGTCCCAGGAGCAATTAGATGGGTCACAACCCTATTTTTGCAACTTTGAAAATTTTAGTGGGTAAGAGTTATGCCCCTTGATTAAGCGATTTCATCAAATATTGGGAAAACCGTCGCTTTTTTGGAATTTTTGGACCAACTTTTGTTGTTCGAAATGTTCTCAGCTACATTTTGATATACCACAACCCTACTTTTGGTGACTTAGATGACTTGGAATTCTTGCGCGTTGAGGGTTACGGGGCTTGAATAAGTGCGATTACGCCCAAATTAGCGAAAACCGGCACTTTTTTGGTCTTCGGAAATGGATAAAAGTTCTTCGTGATGGTCCCAGGAGCAATTAGATGGGTCACAACCCTATTTTTGCAACTTTGAAAATTTTAGTGGGTAAGAGTTATGCCCCTTGATTAAGCGATTTCATCAAATATTGGGAAAACCGTCGCTTTTTTGGAATTTTTGGACCAACTTTTGTTGTTCGAAATGTTCTCAGCTACATTTTGATATACCACAACCCTACTTTTGGTGACTTAGATGACTTGGAATTCTTGCGCGTTGAGGGTTACGGGGCTTGAATAAGTGCGATTACGCCCAAATTAGCGAAAACCGGCACTTTTTTGGTCTTCGGAAATGGATAAAAGTTCTTCGTGATGGTCCCAGGAGCAATTAGATGGGTCACAACCCTATTTTTGCAACTTTGAAAATTTTAGTGGGTAAGAGTTATGCCCCTTGATTAAGCGATTTCATCAAATATTGGGAAAACCGTCGCTTTTTTGGAATTTTTGGACCAACTTTTGTTGTTCGAAATGTTCTCAGCTACATTTTGATATACCACAACCCTACTTTTGGTGACTTAGATGACTTGGAATTCTTGCGCGTTGAGGGTTACAGGGCTTGAATAAGTGCGATTACGCCCAAATTAGCGAAAACCGGCACTTTTTTGGTCTTCGGAAATGGATAAAAGTTCTTCGTGATGGTCCCAGGAGCAATTAGATGGGTCACAACCCTATTTTTGCAACTTTGAAAATTTTAGTGGGTAAGAGTTATGCCCCTTGATTAAGCGATTTCATCAAATATTGGGAAAACCGTCGCTTTTTTGGAATTTTTGGACCAACTTTTGTTGTTCGAAATGTTCTCAGCTACATTTTGATATACCACAACCCTACTTTTGGTGACTTAGATGACTTGGAATTCTTGCGCGTTGAGGGTTACGGGGCTTGAATAAGTGCGATTACGCCCAAATTAGCGAAAACCGGCACTTTTTTGGTCTTCGGAAATGGATAAAAGTTCTTCGTGATGGTCCCAGGAGCAATTAGATGGGTCACAACCCTATTTTTGCAACTTTGAAAATTTTAGTGGGTAAGAGTTATGCCCCTTGATTAAGCGATTTCATCAAATATTGGGAAAACCGTCGCTTTTTTGGAATTTTTGGACCAACTTTTGTTGTTCGAAATGTTCTCAGCTACATTTTGATATACCACAACCCTACTTTTGGTGACTTAGATGACTTGGAATTCTTGCGCGTTGAGGGTTACGGGGCTTGAATAAGTGCGATTACGCCCAAATTAGCGAAAACCGGCACTTTTTTGGTCTTCGGAAATGGATAAAAGTTCTTCGTGATGGTCCCAGGAGCAATTAGATGGGTCACAACCCTATTTTTGCAACTTTGAAAATTTTAGTGGGTAAGAGTTATGCCCCTTGATTAAGCGATTTCATCAAATATTGGGAAAACCGTCGCTTTTTTGGAATTTTTGGACCAACTTTTGTTGTTCGAAATGTTCTCAGCTACATTTTGATATACCACAACCCTACTTTTGGTGACTTAGATGACTTGGAATTCTTGCGCGTTGAGGGTTACGGGGCTTGAATAAGTGCGATTACGCCCAAATTAGCGAAAACCGGCACTTTTTTGGTCTTCGGAAATGGATAAAAGTTCTTCGTGATGGTCCCAGGAGCAATTAGATGGGTCACAACCCTATTTTTGCAACTTTGAAAATTTTAGTGGGTAAGAGTTATGCCCCTTGATTAAGCGATTTCATCAAATATTGGGAAAACCGTCGCTTTTTTGGAATTTTTGGACCAACTTTTGTTGTTCGAAATGTTCTCAGCTACATTTTGATATACCACAACCCTACTTTTGGTGACTTAGATGACTTGGAATTCTTGCGCGTTGAGGGTTACGGGGCTTGAATAAGTGCGATTACGCCCAAATTAGCGAAAACCGGCACTTTTTTGGTCTTCGGAAATGGATAAAAGTTCTTCGTGATGGTCCCAGGAGCAATTAGATGGGTCACAACCCTATTTTTGCAACTTTGAAAATTTTAGTGGGTAAGAGTTATGCCCCTTGATTAAGCGATTTCATCAAATATTGGGAAAACCGTCGCTTTTTTGGAATTTTTGGACCAACTTTTGTTGTTCGAAATGTTCTCAGCTACATTTTGATATACCACAACCCTACTTTTGGTGACTTAGATGACTTGGAATTCTTGCGCGTTGAGGGTTACGGGGCTTGAATAAGTGCGATTACGCCCAAATTAGCGAAAACCGGCACTTTTTTGGTCTTCGGAAATGGATAAAAGTTCTTTGTGATGGTCCCAGGAGCAATTAGATGGGTCACAACCCTATTTTTGCAACTTTGAAAATTTTAGTGGGTAAGAGTTATGCCCCTTGATTAAGCGATTTCATCAAATATTGGGAAAACCGTCGCTTTTTTGGAATTTTTGGACCAACTTTTGTTGTTCGAAATGTTCTCAGCTACATTTTGATATACCACAACCCTACTTTTGGTGACTTAGATGACTTGGAATTCTTGCGCGTTGAGGGTTACGGGGCTTGAATAAGTGCGATTACGCCCAAATTAGCGAAAACCGGCACTTTTTTGGTCTTCGGAAATGGATAAAAGTTCTTCGTGATGGTCCCAGGAGCAATTAGATGGGTCACAACCCTATTTTTGCAACTTTGAAAATTTTAGTGGGTAAGAGTTATGCCCCTTGATTAAGCGATTTCATCAAATATTGGGAAAACCGTCGCTTTTTTGGAATTTTTGGACCAACTTTTGTTGTTCGAAATGTTCTCAGCTACATTTTGATATACCACAACCCTACTTTTGGTGACTTAGATGACTTGGAATTCTTGCGCGTTGAGGGTTACGGGGCTTGAATAAGTGCGATTACGCCCAAATTAGCGAAAACCGGCACTTTTTTGGTCTTCGGAAATGGATAAAAGTTCTTCGTGATGGTCCCAGGAGCAATTAGATGGGTCACAACCCTATTTTTGCAACTTTGAAAATTTTAGTGGGTAAGAGTTATGCCCCTTGATTAAGCGATTTCATCAAATATTGGGAAAACCGTCGCTTTTTTGGAATTTTTGGACCAACTTTTGTTGTTCGAAATGTTCTCAGCTACATTTTGATATACCACAACCCTACTTTTGGTGACTTAGATGACTTGGAATTCTTGCGCGTTGAGGGTTACAGGGCTTGAATAAGTGCGATTACGCCCAAATTAGCGAAAACCGGCACTTTTTTGGTCTTCGGAAATGGATAAAAGTTCTTCGTGATGGTCCCAGGAGCAATTAGATGGGTCACAACCCTATTTTTGCAACTTTGAAAATTTTAGTGGGTAAGAGTTATGCCCCTTGATTAAGCGATTTCATCAAATATTGGGAAAACCGTCGCTTTTTTGGAATTTTTGGACCAACTTTTGTTGTTCGAAATGTTCTCAGCTACATTTTGATATACCACAACCCTACTTTTGGTGACTTAGATGACTTGGAATTCTTGCGCGTTGAGGGTTACGGGGCTTGAATAAGTGCGATTACGCCCAAATTAGCGAAAACCGGCACTTTTTTGGTCTTCGGAAATGGATAAAAGTTCTTCGTGATGGTCCCAGGAGCAATTAGATGGGTCACAACCCTATTTTTGCAACTTTGAAAATTTTAGTGGGTAAGAGTTATGCCCCTTGATTAAGCGATTTCATCAAATATTGGGAAAACCGTCGCTTTTTTGGAATTTTTGGACCAACTTTTGTTGTTCGAAATGTTCTCAGCTACATTTTGATATACCACAACCCTACTTTTGGTGACTTAGATGACTTGGAATTCTTGCGCGTTGAGGGTTACGGGGCGTGAATAAGTGCGATTACGCCCAAATTAGCGAAAACCGGCACTTTTTTGGTCTTCGGAAATGGATAAAAGTTCTTCGTGATGGTCCCAGGAGCAATTAGATGGGTCACAACCCTATTTTTGCAACTTTGAAAATTTTAGTGGGTAAGAGTTATGCCCCTTGATTAAGCGATTTCATCAAATATTGGGAAAACCGTCGCTTTTTTGGAATTTTTGGACCAACTTTTGTTGTTCGAAATGTTCTCAGCTACATTTTGATATACCACAACCCTACTTTTGGTGACTTAGATGACTTGGAATTCTTGCGCGTTGAGGGTTACGGGGCTTGAATAAGTGCGATTACGCCCAAATTAGCGAAAACCGGCACTTTTTTGGTCTTCGGAAATGGATAAAAGTTCTTCGTGATGGTCCCAGGAGCAATTAGATGGGTCACAACCCTATTTTTGCAACTTTGAAAATTTTAGTGGGTAAGAGTTATGCCCCTTGATTAAGCGATTTCATCAAATATTGGGAAAACCGTCGCTTTTTTGGAATTTTTGGACCAACTTTTGTTGTTCGAAATGTTCTCAGCTACATTTTGATATACCACAACCCTACTTTTGGTGACTTAGATGACTTGGAATTCTTGCGCGTTGAGGGTTACGGGGCTTGAATAAGTGCGATTACGCCCAAATTAGCGAAAACCGGCACTTTTTTGGTCTTCGGAAATGGATAAAAGTTCTTCGTGATGGTCCCAGGAGCAATTAGATGGGTCACAACCCTATTTTTGCAACTTTGAAAATTTTAGTGGGTAAGAGTTATGCCCCTTGATTAAGCGATTTCATCAAATATTGGGAAAACCGTCGCTTTTTTGGAATTTTTGGACCAACTTTTGTTGTTCGAAATGTTCTCAGCTACATTTTGATATACCACAACCCTACTTTTGGTGACTTAGATGACTTGGAATTCTTGCGCGTTGAGGGTTACGGGGCTTGAATAAGTGCGATTACGCCCAAATTAGCGAAAACCGGCACTTTTTTGGTCTTCGGAAATGGATAAAAGTTCTTTGTGATGGTCCCAGGAGCAATTAGATGGGTCACAACCCTATTTTTGCAACTTTGAAAATTTTAGTGGGTAAGAGTTATGCCCCTTGATTAAGCGATTTCATCAAATATTGGGAAAACCGTCGCTTTTTTGGAATTTTTGGACCAACTTTTGTTGTTCGAAATGTTCTCAGCTACATTTTGATATACCACAACCCTACTTTTGGTGACTTAGATGACTTGGAATTCTTGCGCGTTGAGGGTTACGGGGCTTGAATAAGTGCGATTACGCCCAAATTAGCGAAAACCGGCACTTTTTTGGTCTTCGGAAATGGATAAAAGTTCTTCGTGATGGTCCCAGGAGCAATTAGATGGGTCACAACCCTATTTTTGCAACTTTGAAAATTTTAGTGGGTAAGAGTTATGCCCCTTGATTAAGCGATTTCATCAAATATTGGGAAAACCGTCGCTTTTTTGGAATTTTTGGACCAACTTTTGTTGTTCGAAATGTTCTCAGCTACATTTTGATATACCACAACCCTACTTTTGGTGACTTAGATGACTTGGAATTCTTGCGCGTTGAGGGTTACGGGGCTTGAATAAGTGCGATTACGCCCAAATTAGCGAAAACCGGCACTTTTTTGGTCTTCGGAAATGGATAAAAGTTCTTCGTGATGGTCCCAGGAGCAATTAGATGGGTCACAACCCTATTTTTGCAACTTTGAAAATTTTAGTGGGTAAGAGTTATGCCCCTTGATTAAGCGATTTCATCAAATATTGGGAAAACCGTCGCTTTTTTGGAATTTTTGGACCAACTTTTGTTGTTCGAAATGTTCTCAGCTACATTTTGATATACCACAACCCTACTTTTGGTGACTTAGATGACTTGGAATTCTTGCGCGTTGAGGGTTACGGGGCTTGAATAAGTGCGATTACGCCCAAATTAGCGAAAACCGGCACTTTTTTGGTCTTCGGAAATGGATAAAAGTTCTTCGTGATGGTCCCAGGAGCAATTAGATGGGTCACAACCCTATTTTTGCAACTTTGAAAATTTTAGTGGGTAAGAGTTATGCCCCTTGATTAAGCGATTTCATCAAATATTGGGAAAACCGTCGCTTTTTTGGAATTTTTGGACCAACTTTTGTTGTTCGAAATGTTCTCAGCTACATTTTGATATACCACAACCCTACTTTTGGTGACTTAGATGACTTGGAATTCTTGCGCGTTGAGGGTTACGGGGCTTGAATAAGTGCGATTACGCCCAAATTAGCGAAAACCGGCACTTTTTTGGTCTTCGGAAATGGATAAAAGTTCTTCGTGATGGTCCCAGGAGCAATTAGATGGGTCACAACCCTATTTTTGCAACTTTGAAAATTTTAGTGGGTAAGAGTTATGCCCCTTGATTAAGCGATTTCATCAAATATTGGGAAAACCGTCGCTTTTTTGGAATTTTTGGACCAACTTTTGTTGTTCGAAATGTTCTCAGCTACATTTTGATATACCACAACCCTACTTTTGGTGACTTAGATGACTTGGAATTCTTGCGCGTTGAGGGTTACGGGGCTTGAATAAGTGCGATTACGCCCAAATTAGCGAAAACCGGCACTTTTTTGGTCTTCGGAAATGGATAAAAGTTCTTCGTGATGGTCCCAGGAGCAATTAGATGGGTCACAACCCTATTTTTGCAACTTTGAAAATTTTAGTGGGTAAGAGTTATGCCCCTTGATTAAGCGATTTCATCAAATATTGGGAAAACCGTCGCTTTTTTGGAATTTTTGGACCAACTTTTGTTGTTCGAAATGTTCTCAGCTACATTTTGATATACCACAACCCTACTTTTGGTGACTTAGATGACTTGGAATTCTTGCGCGTTGAGGGTTACGGGGCTTGAATAAGTGCGATTACGCCCAAATTAGCGAAAACCGGCACTTTTTTGGTCTTCGGAAATGGATAAAAGTTCTTCGTGATGGTCCCAGGAGCAATTAGATGGGTCACAACCCTATTTTTGCAACTTTGAAAACTTTAGTGGGTAAGAGTTATGCCCCTTGATTAAGCGATTTCATCAAATATTGGGAAAACCGTCGCTTTTTTGGAATTTTTGGACCAACTTTTGTTGTTCGAAATGTTCTCAGCTACATTTTGATATACCACAACCCTACTTTTGGTGACTTAGATGACTTGGAATTCTTGCGCGTTGAGGGTTACGGGGCTTGAATAAGTGCGATTACGCCCAAATTAGCGAAAACCGGCACTTTTTTGGTCTTCGGAAATGGATAAAAGTTCTTCGTGATGGTCCCAGGAGCAATTAGATGGGTCACAACCCTATTTTTGCAACTTTGAAAATTTTAGTGGGTAAGAGTTATGCCCCTTGATTAAGCGATTTCATCAAATATTGGGAAAACCGTCGCTTTTTTGGAATTTTTGGACCAACTTTTGTTGTTCGAAATGTTCTCAGCTACATTTTGATATACCACAACCCTACTTTTGGTGACTTAGATGACTTGGAATTCTTGCGCGTTGAGGGTTACGGGGCTTGAATAAGTGCGATTACGCCCAAATTAGCGAAAACCGGCACTTTTTTGGTCTTCGGAAATGGATAAAAGTTCTTCGTGATGGTCCCAGGAGCAATTAGATGGGTCACAACCCTATTTTTGCAACTTTGAAAATTTTAGTGGGTAAGAGTTATGCCCCTTGATTAAGCGATTTCATCAAATATTGGGAAAACCGTCGCTTTTTTGGAATTTTTGGACCAACTTTTGTTGTTCGAAATGTTCTCAGCTACATTTTGATATACCACAACCCTACTTTTGGTGACTTAGATGACTTGGAATTCTTGCGCGTTGAGGGTTACGGGGCTTGAATAAGTGCGATTACGCCCAAATTAGCGAAAACCGGCACTTTTTTGGTCTTCGGAAATGGATAAAAGTTCTTCGTGATGGTCCCAGGAGCAATTAGATGGGTCACAACCCTATTTTTGCAACTTTGAAAATTTTAGTGGGTAAGAGTTATGCCCCTTGATTAAGCGATTTCATCAAATATTGGGAAAACCGTCGCTTTTTTGGAATTTTTGGACCAACTTTTGTTGTTCGAAATGTTCTCAGCTACATTTTGATATACCACAACCCTACTTTTGGTGACTTAGATGACTTGGAATTCTTGCGCGTTGAGGGTTACGGGGCTTGAATAAGTGCGATTACGCCCAAATTAGCGAAAACCGGCACTTTTTTGGTCTTCGGAAATGGATAAAAGTTCTTCGTGATGGTCCCAGGAGCAATTAGATGGGTCACAACCCTATTTTTGCAACTTTGAAAATTTTAGTGGGTAAGAGTTATGCCCCTTGATTAAGCGATTTCATCAAATATTGGGAAAACCGTCGCTTTTTTGGAATTTTTGGACCAACTTTTGTTGTTCGAAATGTTCTCAGCTACATTTTGATATACCACAACCCTACTTTTGGTGACTTAGATGACTTGGAATTCTTGCGCGTTGAGGGTTACGGGGCTTGAATAAGTGCGATTACGCCCAAATTAGCGAAAACCGGCACTTTTTTGGTCTTCGGAAATGGATAAAAGTTCTTCGTGATGGTCCCAGGAGCAATTAGATGGGTCACAACCCTATTTTTGCAACTTTGAAAATTTTAGTGGGTAAGAGTTATGCCCCTTGATTAAGCGATTTCATCAAATATTGGGAAAACCGTCGCTTTTTTGGAATTTTTGGACCAACTTTTGTTGTTCGAAATGTTCTCAGCTACATTTTGATATACCACAACCCTACTTTTGGTGACTTAGATGACTTGGAATTCTTGCGCGTTGAGGGTTACGGGGCTTGAATAAGTGCGATTACGCCCAAATTAGCGAAAACCGGCACTTTTTTGGTCTTCGGAAATGGATAAAAGTTCTTCGTGATGGTCCCAGGAGCAATTAGATGGGTCACAACCCTATTTTTGCAACTTTGAAAATTTTAGTGGGTAAGAGTTATGCCCCTTGATTAAGCGATTTCATCAAATATTGGGAAAACCGTCGCTTTTTTGGAATTTTTGGACCAACTTTTGTTGTTCGAAATGTTCTCAGCTACATTTTGATATACCACAACCCTACTTTTGGTGACTTAGATGACTTGGAATTCTTGCGCGTTGAGGGTTACGGGGCTTGAATAAGTGCGATTACGCCCAAATTAGCGAAAACCGGCACTTTTTTGGTCTTCGGAAATGGATAAAAGTTCTTCGTGATGGTCCCAGGAGCAATTAGATGGGTCACAACCCTATTTTTGCAACTTTGAAAATTTTAGTGGGTAAGAGTTATGCCCCTTGATTAAGCGATTTCATCAAATATTGGGAAAACCGTCGCTTTTTTGGAATTTTTGGACCAACTTTTGTTGTTCGAAATGTTCTCAGCTACATTTTGATATACCACAACCCTACTTTTGGTGACTTAGATGACTTGGAATTCTTGCGCGTTGAGGGTTACGGGGCTTGAATAAGTGCGATTACGCCCAAATTAGCGAAAACCGGCACTTTTTTGGTCTTCGGAAATGGATAAAAGTTCTTCGTGATGGTCCCAGGAGCAATTAGATGGGTCACAACCCTATTTTTGCAACTTTGAAAATTTTAGTGGGTAAGAGTTATGCCCCTTGATTAAGCGATTTCATCAAATATTGGGAAAACCGTCGCTTTTTTGGAATTTTTGGACCAACTTTTGTTGTTCGAAATGTTCTCAGCTACATTTTGATATACCACAACCCTACTTTTGGTGACTTAGATGACTTGGAATTCTTGCGCGTTGAGGGTTACGGGGCTTGAATAAGTGCGATTACGCCCAAATTAGCGAAAACCGGCACTTTTTTGGTCGTCGGAAATGGATAAAAGTTCTTCGTGATGGTCCCAGGAGCAATTAGATGGGTCACAACCCTATTTTTGCAACTTTGAAAATTTTAGTGGGTAAGAGTTATGCCCCTTGATTAAGCGATTTCATCAAATATTGGGAAAACCGTCGCTTTTTTGGAATTTTTGGACCAACTTTTGTTGTTCGAAATGTTCTCAGCTACATTTTGATATACCACAACCCTACTTTTGGTGACTTAGATGACTTGGAATTCTTGCGCGTTGAGGGTTACGGGGCTTGAATAAGTGCGATTACGCCCAAATTAGCGAAAACCGGCACTTTTTTGGTCTTCGGAAATGGATAAAAGTTCTTCGTGATGGTCCCAGGAGCAATTAGATGGGTCACAACCCTATTTTTGCAACTTTGAAAATTTTAGTGGGTAAGAGTTATGCCCCTTGATTAAGCGATTTCATCAAATATTGGGAAAACCGTCGCTTTTTTGGAATTTTTGGACCAACTTTTGTTGTTCGAAATGTTCTCAGCTACATTTTGATATACCACAACCCTACTTTTGGTGACTTAGATGACTTGGAATTCTTGCGCGTTGAGGGTTACGGGGCTTGAATAAGTGCGATTACGCCCAAATTAGCGAAAACCGGCACTTTTTTGGTCTTCGGAAATGGATAAAAGTTCTTCGTGATGGTCCCAGGAGCAATTAGATGGGTCACAACCCTATTTTTGCAACTTTGAAAATTTTAGTGGGTAAGAGTTATGCCCCTTGATTAAGCGATTTCATCAAATATTGGGAAAACCGTCGCTTTTTTGGAATTTTTGGACCAACTTTTGTTGTTCGAAATGTTCTCAGCTACATTTTGATATACCACAACCCTACTTTTGGTGACTTAGATGACTTGGAATTCTTGCGCGTTGAGGGTTACGGGGCTTGAATAAGTGCGATTACGCCCAAATTAGCGAAAACCGGCACTTTTTTGGTCTTCGGAAATGGATAAAAGTTCTTCGTGATGGTCCCAGGAGCAATTAGATGGGTCACAACCCTATTTTTGCAACTTTGAAAATTTTAGTGGGTAAGAGTTATGCCCCTTGATTAAGCGATTTCATCAAATATTGGGAAAACCGTCGCTTTTTTGGAATTTTTGGACCAACTTTTGTTGTTCGAAATGTTCTCAGCTACATTTTGATATACCACAACCCTACTTTTGGTGACTTAGATGACTTGGAATTCTTGCGCGTTGAGGGTTACGGGGCTTGAATAAGTGCGATTACGCCCAAATTAGCGAAAACCGGCACTTTTTTGGTCTTCGGAAATGGATAAAAGTTCTTCGTGATGGTCCCAGGAGCAATTAGATGGGTCACAACCCTATTTTTGCAACTTTGAAAATTTTAGTGGGTAAGAGTTATGCCCCTTGATTAAGCGATTTCATCAAATATTGGGAAAACCGTCGTTTTTTTGGAATTTTTGGACCAACTTTTGTTGTTCGAAATGTTCTCAGCTACATTTTGATATACCACAACCCTACTTTTGGTGACTTAGATGACTTGGAATTCTTGCGCGTTGAGGGTTACGGGGCTTGAATAAGTGCGATTACGCCCAAATTAGCGAAAACCGGCACTTTTTTGGTCTTCGGAAATGGATAAAAGTTCTTCGTGATGGTCCCAGGAGCAATTAGATGGGTCACAACCCTATTTTTGCAACTTTGAAAATTTTAGTGGGTAAGAGTTATGCCCCTTGATTAAGCGATTTCATCAAATATTGGGAAAACCGTCACTTTTTTGGAATTTTTGGACCAACTTTTGTTGTTCGAAATGTTCTCAGCTACATTTTGATATACCACAACCCTACTTTTGGTGACTTAGATGACTTGGAATTCTTGCGCGTTGAGGGTTACGGGGCTTGAATAAGTGCGATTACGCCCAAATTAGCGAAAACCGGCACTTTTTTGGTCTTCGGAAATGGATAAAAGTTCTTCGTGATGGTCCCAGGAGCAATTAGATGGGTCACAACCCTATTTTTGCAACTTTGAAAATTTTAGTGGGTAAGAGTTATGCCCCTTGATTAAGCGATTTCATCAAATATTGGGAAAACCGTCGCTTTTTTGGAATTTTTGGACCAACTTTTGTTGTTCGAAATGTTCTCAGCTACATTTTGATATACCACAACCCTACTTTTGGTGACTTAGATGACTTGGAATTCTTGCGCGTTGAGGGTTACGGGGCTTGAATAAGTGCGATTACGCCCAAATTAGCGAAAACCGGCACTTTTTTGGTCTTCGGAAATGGATAAAAGTTCTTCGTGATGGTCCCAGGAGCAATTAGATGGGTCACAACCCTATTTTTGCAACTTTGAAAATTTTAGTGGGTAAGAGTTATGCCCCTTGATTAAGCGATTTCATCAAATATTGGGAAAACCGTCGCTTTTTTGGAATTTTTGGACCAACTTTTGTTGTTCGAAATGTTCTCAGCTACATTTTGATATACCACAACCCTACTTTTGGTGACTTAGATGACTTGGAATTCTTGCGCGTTGAGGGTTACGGGGCTTGAATAAGTGCGATTACGCCCAAATTAGCGAAAACCGGCACTTTTTTGGTCTTCGGAAATGGATAAAAGTTCTTCGTGATGGTCCCAGGAGCAATTAGATGGGTCACAACCCTATTTTTGCAACTTTGGAAATTTTAGTGGGTAAGAGTTATGCCCCTTGATTAAGCGATTTCATCAAATATTGGGAAAACCGTCGCTTTTTTGGAATTTTTGGACCAACTTTTGTTGTTCGAAATGTTCTCAGCTACATTTTGATATACCACAACCCTACTTTTGGTGACTTAGATGACTTGGAATTCTTGCGCGTTGAGGGTTACGGGGCTTGAATAAGTGCGATTACGCCCAAATTAGCGAAAACCGGCACTTTTTTGGTCTTCGGAAATGGATAAAAGTTCTTCGTGATGGTCCCAGGAGCAATTAGATGGGTCACAACCCTATTTTTGCAACTTTGAAAATTTTAGTGGGTAAGAGTTATGCCCCTTGATTAAGCGATTTCATCAAATATTGGGAAAACCGTCGCTTTTTTGGAATTTTTGGACCAACTTTTGTTGTTCGAAATGTTCTCAGCTACATTTTGATATACCACAACCCTACTTTTGGTGACTTAGATGACTTGGAATTCTTGCGCGTTGAGGGTTACGGGGCTTGAATAAGTGCGATTACGCCCAAATTAGCGAAAACCGGCACTTTTTTGGTCTTCGGAAATGGATAAAAGTTCTTCGTGATGGTCCCAGGAGCAATTAGATGGGTCACAACCCTATTTTTGCAACTTTGAAAATTTTAGTGGGTAAGAGTTATGCCCCTTGATTAAGCGATTTCATCAAATATTGGGAAAACCGTAGCTTTTTTGGAATTTTTGGACCAACTTTTGTTGTTCGAAATGTTCTCAGCTACATTTTGATATACCACAACCCTACTTTTGGTGACTTAGATGACTTGGAATTCTTGCGCGTTGAGGGTTACGGGTCTTGAATAAGTGCGATTACGCCCAAATTAGCGAAAACCGGCACTTTTTTGGTCTTCGGAAATGGATAAAAGTTCTTCGTGATGGTCCCAGGAGCAATTAGATGGGTCACAACCCTATTTTTGCAACTTTGAAAATTTTAGTGGGTAAGAGTTATGCCCCTTGATTAAGCGATTTCATCAAATATTGGGAAAACCGTCGCTTTTTTGGAATTTTTGGACCAACTTTTGTTGTTCGAAATGTTCTCAGCTACATTTTGATATACCACAACCCTACTTTTGGTGACTTAGATGACTTGGAATTCTTGCGCGTTGAGGGTTACGGGGCTTGAATAAGTGCGATTACGCCCAAATTAGCGAAAACCGGCACTTTTTTGGTCTTCGGAAATGGATAAAAGTTCTTCGTGATGGTCCCAGGAGCAATTAGATGGGTCACAACCCTATTTTTGCAACTTTGAAAATTTTAGTGGGTAAGAGTTATGCCCCTTGATTAAGCGATTTCATCAAATATTGGGAAAACCGTCGCTTTTTTGGAATTTTTGGACCAACTTTTGTTGTTCGAAATGTTCTCAGCTACATTTTGATATACCACAACCCTACTTTTGGTGACTTAGATGACTTGGAATTCTTGCGCGTTGAGGGTTACGGGGCTTGAATAAGTGCGATTACGCCCAAATTAGCGAAAACCGGCACTTTTTTGGTCTTCGGAAATGGATAAAAGTTCTTCGTGATGGTCCCAGGAGCAATTAGATGGGTCACAACCCTATTTTTGCAACTTTGAAAATTTTAGTGGGTAAGAGTTATGCCCCTTGATTAAGCGATTTCATCAAATATTGGGAAAACCGTCGCTTTTTTGGAATTTTTGGACCAACTTTTGTTGTTCGAAATGTTCTCAGCTACATTTTGATATACCACAACCCTACTTTTGGTGACTTAGATGACTTGGAATTCTTGCGCGTTGAGGGTTACGGGGCTTGAATAAGTGCGATTACGCCCAAATTAGCGAAAACCGGCACTTTTTTGGTCTTCGGAAATGGATAAAAGTTCTTCGTGATGGTCCCAGGAGCAATTAGATGGGTCACAACCCTATTTTTGCAACTTTGAAAATTTTAGTGGGTAAGAGTTATGCCCCTTGATTAAGCGATTTCATCAAATATTGGGAAAACCGTCGCTTTTTTGGAATTTTTGGACCAACTTTTGTTGTTCGAAATGTTCTCAGCTACATTTTGATATACCACAACCCTACTTTTGGTGACTTAGATGACTTGGAATTCTTGCGCGTTGAGGGTTACGGGGCTTGAATAAGTGCGATTACGCCCAAATTAGCGAAAACCGGCACTTTTTTGGTCTTCGGAAATGGATAAAAGTTCTTCGTGATGGTCCCAGGAGCAATTAGATGGGTCACAACCCTATTTTTGCAACTTTGAAAATTTTAGTGGGTAAGAGTTATGCCCCTTGATTAAGCGATTTCATCAAATATTGGGAAAACCGTCGCTTTTTTGGAATTTTTGGACCAACTTTTGTTGTTCGAAATGTTCTCAGCTACATTTTGATATACCACAACCCTACTTTTGGTGACTTAGATGACTTGGAATTCTTGCGCGTTGAGGGTTACGGGGCTTGAATAAGTGCGATTACGCCCAAATTAGCGAAAACCGGCACTTTTTTGGTCTTCGGAAATGGATAAAAGTTCTTCGTGATGGTCCCAGGAGCAATTAGATGGGTCACAACCCTATTTTTGCAACTTTGAAAATTTTAGTGGGTAAGAGTTATGCCCCTTGATTAAGCGATTTCATCAAATATTGGGAAAACCGTCGCTTTTTTGGAATTTTTGGACCAACTTTTGTTGTTCGAAATGTTCTCAGCTACATTTTGATATACCACAACCCTACTTTTGGTGACTTAGATGACTTGGAATTCTTGCGCGTTGAGGGTTACGGGGCTTGAATAAGTGCGATTACGCCCAAATTAGCGAAAACCGGCACTTTTTTGGTCTTCGGAAATGGATAAAAGTTCTTCGTGATGGTCCCAGGAGCAATTAGATGGGTCACAACCCTATTTTTGCAACTTTGAAAATTTTAGTGGGTAAGAGTTATGCCCCTTGATTAAGCGATTTCATCAAATATTGGGAAAACCGTAGCTTTTTTGGAATTTTTGGACCAACTTTTGTTGTTCGAAATGTTCTCAGCTACATTTTGATATACCACAACCCTACTTTTGGTGACTTAGATGACTTGGAATTCTTGCGCGTTGAGGGTTACGGGTCTTGAATAAGTGCGATTACGCCCAAATTAGCGAAAACCGGCACTTTTTTGGTCTTCGGAAATGGATAAAAGTTCTTCGTGATGGTCCCAGGAGCAATTAGATGGGTCACAACCCTATTTTTGCAACTTTGAAAATTTTAGTGGGTAAGAGTTATGCCCCTTGATTAAGCGATTTCATCAAATATTGGGAAAACCGTCGCTTTTTTGGAATTTTTGGACCAACTTTTGTTGTTCGAAATGTTCTCAGCTACATTTTGATATACCACAACCCTACTTTTGGTGACTTAGATGACTTGGAATTCTTGCGCGTTGAGGGTTACGGGGCTTGAATAAGTGCGATTACGCCCAAATTAGCGAAAACCGGCACTTTTTTGGTCTTCGGAAATGGATAAAAGTTCTTCGTGATGGTCCCAGGAGCAATTAGATGGGTCACAACCCTATTTTTGCAACTTTGAAAATTTTAGTGGGTAAGAGTTATGCCCCTTGATTAAGCGATTTCATCAAATATTGGGAAAACCGTCGCTTTTTTGGAATTTTTGGACCAACTTTTGTTGTTCGAAATGTTCTCAGCTACATTTTGATATACCACAACCCTACTTTTGGTGACTTAGATGACTTGGAATTCTTGCGCGTTGAGGGTTACGGGGCTTGAATAAGTGCGATTACGCCCAAATTAGCGAAAACCGGCACTTTTTTGGTCTTCGGAAATGGATAAAAGTTCTTCGTGATGGTCCCAGGAGCAATTAGATGGGGCACAACCCTATTTTTGCAACTTTGAAAATTTTAGTGGGTAAGAGTTATGCCCCTTGATTAAGCGATTTCATCAAATATTGGGAAAACCGTCGCTTTTTTGGAATTTTTGGACCAACTTTTGTTGTTCGAAATGTTCTCAGCTACATTTTGATATACCACAACCCTACTTTTGGTGACTTAGATGACTTGGAATTCTTGCGCGTTGAGGGTTACGGGGCTTGAATAAGTGCGATTACGCCCAAATTAGCGAAAACCGGCACTTTTTTGGTCTTCGGAAATGGATAAAAGTTCTTCGTGATGGTCCCAGGAGCAATTAGATGGGTCACAACCCTATTTTTGCAACTTTGAAAATTTTAGTGGGTAAGAGTTATGCCCCTTGATTAAGCGATTTCATCAAATATTGGGAAAACCGTCGCTTTTTTGGAATTTTTGGACCAACTTTTGTTGTTCGAAATGTTCTCAGCTACATTTTGATATACCACAACCCTACTTTTGGTGACTTAGATGACTTGGAATTCTTGCGCGTTGAGGGTTACGGGGCTTGAATAAGTGCGATTACGCCCAAATTAGCGAAAACCGGCACTTTTTTGGTCTTCGGAAATGGATAAAAGTTCTTCGTGATGGTCCCAGGAGCAATTAGATGGGTCACAACCCTATTTTTGCAACTTTGAAAATTTTAGTGGGTAAGAGTTATGCCCCTTGATTAAGCGATTTCATCAAATATTGGGAAAACCGTCGCTTTTTTGGAATTTTTGGACCAACTTTTGTTATTCGAAATGTTCTCAGCTACATTTTGATATACCACAACCCTACTTTTGGTGACTTAGATGACTTGGAATTTTTGCGCGTTGAGGGTTACGGGGCTTGAATAAGTGCGATTACGCCCAAATTAGCGAAAACCGGCACTTTTTTGGTCTTCGGAAATGGATAAAAGTTCTTCGTGATGGTCCCAGGAGCAATTAGATGGGTCACAACCCTATTTTTGCAACTTTGAAAATTTTAGTGGGTAAGAGTTATGCCCCTTGATTAAGCGATTTCATCAAATATTGGGAAAACCGTCGCTTTTTTGGAATTTTTGGACCAACTTTTGTTGTTCGAAATGTTCTCAGCTACATTTTGATATACCACAACCCTACTTTTGGTGACTTAGATGACTTGGAATTCTTGCGCGTTGAGGGTTACGGGGCTTGAATAAGTGCGATTACGCCCAAATTAGCGAAAACCGGCACTTTTTTGGTCTTCGGAAATGGATAAAAGTTCTTCGTGATGGTCCCAGGAGCAATTAGATGGGTCACAACCCTATTTTTGCAACTTTGAAAATTTTAGTGGGTAAGAGTTATGCCCCTTGATTAAGCGATTTCATCAAATATTGGGAAAACCGTCGCTTTTTTGGAATTTTTGGACCAACTTTTGTTGTTCGAAATGTTCTCAGCTACATTTTGATATACCACAACCCTACTTTTGGTGACTTAGATGACTTGGAATTATTGCGCGTTGAGGGTTACGGGGCTTGAATAAGTGCGATTACGCCCAAATTAGCGAAAACCGGCACTTTTTTGGTCTTCGGAAATGGATAAAAGTTCTTCGTGATGGTCCCAGGAGCAATTAGATGGGTCACAACCCTATTTTTGCAACTTTGAAAATTTTAGTGGGTAAGAGTTATGCCCCTTGATTAAGCGATTTCATCAAATATTGGGAAAACCGTCGCTTTTTTGGAATTTTTGGACCAACTTTTGTTGTTCGAAATGTTCTCAGCTACATTTTGATATACCACAACCCTAATTTTGGTGACTTAGATGACTTGGAATTCTTGCGCGTTGAGGGTTACGGGGCTTGAATAAGTGCGATTACGCCCAAATTAGCGAAAACCGGCACTTTTTTGGTCTTCGGAAATGGATAAAAGTTCTTCGTGATGGTCCCAGGAGCAATTAGATGGGTCACAACCCTATTTTTGCAACTTTGAAAATTTTAGTGGGTAAGAGTTATGCCCCTTGATTAAGCGATTTCATCAAATATTGGGAAAACCGTCGCTTTTTTGGAATTTTTGGACCAACTTTTGTTGTTCGAAATGTTCTCAGCTACATTTTGATATACCACAACCCTACTTTTGGTGACTTAGATGACTTGGAATTCTTGCGCGTTGAGGGTTACGGGGCTTGAATAAGTGCGATTACGCCCAAATTAGCGAAAACCGGCACTTTTTTGGTCTTCGGAAATG
Source organism: Steromphala cineraria (assembly GCA_916613615.1). Lineage (NCBI taxonomy): Eukaryota > Metazoa > Mollusca > Gastropoda > Trochida > Trochidae > Steromphala > Steromphala cineraria. The sequence goes on from OU744733.1 coordinate 12,269,523, forward strand.
GATAAAAGTTCTTCGTGATGGTCCCAGGAGCAATTAGATGGGTCACAACCCTATTTTTGCAACTTTGAAAATTTTAGTGGGTAAGAGTTATGCCCCTTGATTAAGCGATTTCATCAAATATTGGGAAAACCGTCGCTTTTTTGGAATTTTTGGACCAACTTTTGTTGTTCGAAATGTTCTCAGCTACATTTTGATATACCACAACCCTACTTTTGGTGACTTAGATGACTTGGAATTCTTGCGCGTTGAGGGTTACGGGGCTTGAATAAGTGCGATTACGCCCAAATTAGCGAAAACCGGCACTTTTTTGGTCTTCGGAAATGGATAAAAGTTCTTCGTGATGGTCCCAGGAGCAATTAGATGGGTCACAACCCTATTTTTGCAACTTTGAAAATTTTAGTGGGTAAGAGTTATGCCCCTTGATTAAGCGATTTCATCAAATATTGGGAAAACCGTCGCTTTTTTGGAATTTTTGGACCAACTTTTGTTGTTCGAAATGTTCTCAGCTACATTTTGATATACCACAACCCTACTTTTGGTGACTTAGATGACTTGGAATTCTTGCGCGTTGAGGGTTACGGGGCTTGAATAAGTGCGATTACGCCCAAATTAGCGAAAACCGGCACTTTTTTGGTCTTCGGAAATGGATAAAAGTTCTTCGTGATGGTCCCAGGAGCAATTAGATGGGTCACAACCCTATTTTTGCAACTTTGAAAATTTTAGTGGGTAAGAGTTATGCCCCTTGATTAAGCGATTTCATCAAATATTGGGAAAACCGTCGCTTTTTTGGAATTTTTGGACCAACTTTTGTTGTTCGAAATGTTCTCAGCTACATTTTGATATACCACAACCCTACTTTTGGTGACTTAGATGACTTGGAATTCTTGCGCGTTGAGGGTTACGGGGCTTGAATAAGTGCGATTACGCCCAAATTAGCGAAAACCGGCACTTTTTTGGTCTTCGGAAATGGATAAAAGTTCTTCGTGATGGTCCCAGGAGCACTTAGATGGGTCACAACCCTATTTTTGCAACTTTGAAAATTTTAGTGGGTAAGAGTTATGCCCCTTGATTAAGCGATTTCATCAAATATTGGGAAAACCGTCGCTTTTTTGGAATTTTTGGACCAACTTTTGTTGTTCGAAATGTTCTCAGCTACATTTTGATATACCACAACCCTACTTTTGGTGACTTAGATGACTTGGAATTCTTGCGCGTTGAGGGTTACGGGGCTTGAATAAGTGCGATTACGCCCAAATTAGCGAAAACCGGCACTTTTTTGGTCTTCGGAAATGGATAAAAGTTCTTCGTGATGGTCCCAGGAGCAATTAGATGGGTCACAACCCTATTTTTGCAACTTTGAAAATTTTAGTGGGTAAGAGTTATGCCCCTTGATTAAGCGATTTCATCAAATATTGGGAAAACCGTCGCTTTTTTGGAATTTTTGGACCAACTTTTGTTGTTCGAAATGTTCTCAGCTACATTTTGATATACCACAACCCTACTTTTGGTGACTTAGATGACTTGGAATTCTTGCGCGTTGAGGGTTACGGGGCTTGAATAAGTGCGATTACGCCCAAATTAGCGAAAACCGGCACTTTTTTGGTCTTCGGAAATGGATAAAAGTTCTTCGTGATGGTCCCAGGAGCAATTAGATGGGTCACAACCCTATTTTTGCAACTTTGAAAATTTTAGTGGGTAAGAGTTATGCCCCTTGATTAAGCGATTTCATCAAATATTGGGAAAACCGTCGCTTTTTTGGAATTTTTGGACCAACTTTTGTTGTTCGAAATGTTCTCAGCTACATTTTGATATACCACAACCCTACTTTTGGTGACTTAGATGACTTGGAATTCTTGCGCGTTGAGGGTTACGGGGCTTGAATAAGTGCGATTACGCCCAAATTAGCGAAAACCGGCACTTTTTTGGTCTTCGGAAATGGATAAAAGTTCTTCGTGATGGTCCCAGGAGCAATTAGATGGGTCACAACCCTATTTTTGCAACTTTGAAAATTTTAGTGGGTAAGAGTTATGCCCCTTGATTAAGCGATTTCATCAAATATTGGGAAAACCGTCGCTTTTTTGGAATTTTTGGACCAACTTTTGTTGTTCGAAATGTTCTCAGCTACATTTTGATATACCACAACCCTACTTTTGGTGACTTAGATGACTTGGAATTCTTGCGCGTTGAGGGTTACGGGGCTTGAATAAGTGCGATTACGCCCAAATTAGCGAAAACCGGCACTTTTTTGGTCTTCGGAAATGGATAAAAGTTCTTCGTGATGGTCCCAGGAGCAATTAGATGGGTCACAACCCTATTTTTGCAACTTTGAAAATTTTAGTGGGTAAGAGTTATGCCCCTTGATTAAGCGATTTCATCAAATATTGGGAAAACCGTCGCTTTTTTGGAATTTTTGGACCAACTTTTGTTGTTCGAAATGTTCTCAGCTACATTTTGATATACCACAACCCTACTTTTGGTGACTTAGATGACTTGGAATTCTTGCGCGTTGAGGGTTACGGGGCTTGAATAAGTGCGATTACGCCCAAATTAGCGAAAACCGGCACTTTTTTGGTCTTCGGAAATGGATAAAAGTTCTTCGTGATGGTCCCAGGAGCAATTAGATGGGTCACAACCCTATTTTTGCAACTTTGAAAATTTTAGTGGGTAAGAGTTATGCCCCTTGATTAAGCGATTTCATCAAATATTGGGAAAACCGTCGCTTTTTTGGAATTTTTGGACCAACTTTTGTTGTTCGAAATGTTCTCAGCTACATTTTGATATACCACAACCCTACTTTTGGTGACTTAGATGACTTGGAATTCGTGCGCGTTGAGGGTTACGGGGCTTGAATAAGTGCGATTACGCCCAAATTAGCGAAAACCGGCACTTTTTTGGTCTTCGGAAATGGATAAAAGTTCTTCGTGATGGTCCCAGGAGCAATTAGATGGGTCACAACCCTATTTTTGCAACTTTGAAAATTTTAGTGGGTAAGAGTTATGCCCCTTGATTAAGCGATTTCATCAAATATTGGGAAAACCGTCGCTTTTTTGGAATTTTTGGACCAACTTTTGTTGTTCGAAATGTTCTCAGCTACATTTTGATATACCACAACCCTACTTTTGGTGACTTAGATGACTTGGAATTCTTGCGCGTTGAGGGTTACGGGGCTTGAATAAGTGCGATTACGCCCAAATTAGCGAAAACCGGCACTTTTTTGGTCTTCGGAAATGGATAAAAGTTCTTCGTGATGGTCCCAGGAGCAATTAGATGGGTCACAACCCTATTTTTGCAACTTTGAAAATTTTAGTGGGTAAGAGTTATGCCCCTTGATTAAGCGATTTCATCAAATCTTGGGAAAACCGTCGCTTTTTTGGAATTTTTGGACCAACTTTTGTTGTTCGAAATGTTCTCAGCTACATTTTGATATACCACAACCCTACTTTTGGTGACTTAGATGACTTGGAATTATTGCGCGTTGAGGGTTACGGGGCTTGAATAAGTGCGATTACGCCCAAATTAGCGAAAACCGGCACTTTTTTGGTCTTCGGAAATGGATAAAAGTTCTTCGTGATGGTCCCAGGAGCAATTAGATGGGTCACAACCCTATTTTTGCAACTTTGAAAATTTTAGTGGGTAAGAGTTATGCCCCTTGATTAAGCGATTTCATCAAATATTGGGAAAACCGTCGCTTTTTTGGAATTTTTGGACCAACTTTTGTTGTTCGAAATGTTCTCAGCTACATTTTGATATACCACAACCCTACTTTTGGTGACTTAGATGACTTGGAATTCTTGCGCGTTGAGGGTTACGGGGCTTGAATAAGTGCGATTACGCCCAAATTAGCGAAAACCGGCACTTTTTTGGTCTTCGGAAATGGATAAAAGTTCTTCGTGATGGTCCCAGGAGCAATTAGATGGGTCACAACCCAATTTTTGCAACTTTGAAAATTTTAGTGGGTAAGAGTTATGCCCCTTGATTAAGCGATTTCATCAAATATTGGGAAAACCGTCGCTTTTTTGGAATTTTTGGACCAACTTTTGTTGTTCGAAATGTTCTCAGCTACATTTTGATATACCACAACCCTACTTTTGGTGACTTAGATGACTTGGAATTCTTGCGCGTTGAGGGTTACGGGGCTTGAATAAGTGCGATTACGCCCAAATTAGCGAAAACCGGCACTTTTTTGGTCTTCGGAAATGGATAAAAGTTCTTCGTGATGGTCCCAGGAGCAATTAGATGGGTCACAACCCTATTTTTGCAACTTTGAAAATTTTAGTGGGTAAGAGTTATGCCCCTTGATTAAGCGATTTCATCAAATATTGGGAAAACCGTCGCTTTTTTGGAATTTTTGGACCAACTTTTGTTGTTCGAAATGTTCTCAGCTACATTTTGATATACCACAACCCTACTTTTGGTGACTTAGATGACTTGGAATTCTTGCGCGTTGAGGGTTACGGGGCTTGAATAAGTGCGATTACGCCCAAATTAGCGAAAACCGGCACTTTTTTGGTCTTCGGAAATGGATAAAAGTTCTTCGTGATGGTCCCAGGAGCAATTAGATGGGTCACAACCCTATTTTTGCAACTTTGAAAATTTTAGTGGGTAAGAGTTATGCCCCTTGATTAAGCGATTTCATCAAATATTGGGAAAACCGTCGCTTTTTTGGAATTTTTGGACCAACTTTTGTTGTTCGAAATGTTCTCAGCTACATTTTGATATACCACAACCCTACTTTTTGTGACTTAGATGACTTGGAATTCTTGCGCGTTGAGGGTTACGGGGCTTGAATAAGTGCGATTACGCCCAAATTAGCGAAAACCGGCACTTTTTTGGTCTTCGGAAATGGATAAAAGTTCTTCGTGATGGTCCCAGGAGCAATTAGATGGGTCACAACCCTATTTTTGCAACTTTGAAAATTTTAGTGGGTAAGAGTTATGCCCCTTGATTAAGCGATTTCATCAAATATTGGGAAAACCGTCGCTTTTTTGGAACTTTTGGACCAACTTTTGTTGTTCGAAATGTTCTCAGCTACATTTTGATATACCACAACCCTACTTTTGGTGACTTAGATGACTTGGAATTCTTGCGCGTTGAGGGTTACGGGGCTTGAATAAGTGCGATTACGCCCAAATTAGCGAAAACCGGCACTTTTTTGGTCTTCGGAAATGGATAAAAGTTCTTCGTGATGGTCCCAGGAGCAATTAGATGGGTCACAACCCTATTTTTGCAACTTTGAAAATTTTAGTGGGTAAGAGTTATGCCCCTTGATTAAGCGATTTCATCAAATATTGGGAAAACCGTCGCTTTTTTGGAATTTTTGGACCAACTTTTGTTGTTCGAAATGTTCTCAGCTACATTTTGATATACCACAACCCTACTTTTGGTGACTTAGATGACTTGGAATTCTTGCGCGTTGAGGGTTACGGGGCTTGAATAAGTGCGATTACGCCCAAATTAGCGAAAACCGGCACTTTTTTGGTCTTCGGAAATGGATAAAAGTTCTTCGTGATGGTCCCAGGAGCAATTAGATGGGTCACAACCCTATTTTTGCAACTTTGAAAATTTTAGTGGGTAAGAGTTATGCCCCTTGATTAAGCGATTTCATCAAATATTGGGAAAACCGTCGCTTTTTTGGAATTTTTGGACCAACTTTTGTTGTTCGAAATGTTCTCAGCTACATTTTGATATACCACAACCCTACTTTTGGTGACTTAGATGACTTGGAATTCTTGCGCGTTGAGGGTTACGGGGCTTGAATAAGTGCGATTACGCCCAAATTAGCGAAAACCGGCACTTTTTTGGTCTTCGGAAATGGATAAAAGTTCTTCGTGATGGTCCCAGGAGCAATTAGATGGGTCACAACCCTATTTTTGCAACTTTGACAATTTTAGTGGGTAAGAGTTATGCCCCTTGATTAAGCGATTTCATCAAATATTGGGAAAACCGTCGCTTTTTTGGAATTTTTGGACCAACTTTTGTTGTTCGAAATGTTCTCAGCTACATTTTGATATACCACAACCCTACTTTTGGTGACTTAGATGACTTGGAATTCTTGCGCGTTGAGGGTTACGGGGCTTGAATAAGTGCGATTACGCCCAAATTAGCGAAAACCGGCACTTTTTTGGTCTTCGGAAATGGATAAAAGTTCTTCGTGATGGTCCCAGGAGCAATTAGATGGGTCACAACCCTATTTTTGCAACTTTGAAAATTTTAGTGGGTAAGAGTTATGCCCCTTGATTAAGCGATTTCATCAAATATTGGGAAAACCGTCGCTTTTTTGGAATTTTTGGACCAACTTTTGTTTTTCGAAATGTTCTCAGCTACATTTTGATATACCACAACCCTACTTTTGGTGACTTAGATGACTTGGAATTCTTGCGCGTTGAGGGTTACGGGGCTTGAATAAGTGCGATTACGCCCAAATTAGCGAAAACCGGCACTTTTTTGGTCTTCGGAAATGGATAAAAGTTCTTCGTGATGGTCCCAGGAGCAATTAGATGGGTCACAACCCTATTTTTGCAACTTTGAAAATTTTAGTGGGTAAGAGTTATGCCCCTTGATTAAGCGATTTCATCAAATATTGGGAAAACCGTCGCTTTTTTGGAATTTTTGGACCAACTTTTTTTGTTCGAAATGTTCTCAGCTACATTTTGATATACCACAACCCTACTTTTGGTGACTTAGATGACTTGGAATTCTTGCGCGTTGAGGGTTACGGGGCTTGAATAAGTGCGATTACGCCCAAATTAGCGAAAACCGGCACTTTTTTGGTCTTCGGAAATGGATAAAAGTTCTTCGTGATGGTCCCAGGAGCAATTAGATGGGTCACAACCCTATTTTTGCAACTTTGAAAATTTTAGTGGGTAAGAGTTATGCCCCTTGATTAAGCGATTTCATCAAATATTGGGAAAACCGTCGCTTTTTTGGAATTTTTGGACCAACTTTTGTTGTTCGAAATGTTCTCAGCTACATTTTGATATACCACAACCCTACTTTTGGTGACTTAGATGACTTGGAATTCTTGCGCGTTGAGGGTTACGGGGCTTGAATAAGTGCGATTACGCCCAAATTAGCGAAAACCGGCACTTTTTTGGTCTTCGGAAATGGATAAAAGTTCTTCGTGATGGTCCCAGGAGCAATTAGATGGGTCACAACCCTATTTTTGCAACTTTGAAAATTTTAGTGGGTAAGAGTTATGCCCCTTGATTAAGCGATTTCATCAAATATTGGGAAAACCGTCGCTTTTTTGGAATTTTTGGACCAACTTTTGTTGGTCGAAATGTTCTCAGCTACATTTTGATATACCACAACCCTACTTTTGGTGACTTAGATGACTTGGAATTCTTGCGCGTTGAGGGTTACGGGGCTTGAATAAGTGCGATTACGCCCAAATTAGCGAAAACCGGCACTTTTTTGGTCTTCGGAAATGGATAAAAGTTCTTCGTGATGGTCCCAGGAGCAATTAGATGGGTCACAACCCTATTTTTGCAACTTTGAAAATTTTAGTGGGTAAGAGTTATGCCCCTTGATTAAGCGATTTCATCAAATATTGGGAAAACCGTCGCTTTTTTGGAATTTTTGGACCAACTTTTGTTGTTCGAAATGTTCTCAGCTACATTTTGATATACCACAACCCTACTTTTGGTGACTTAGATGACTTGGAATTCTTGCGCGTTGAGGGTTACGGGGCTTGAATAAGTGCGATTACGCCCAAATTAGCGAAAACCGGCACTTTTTTGGTCTTCGGAAATGGATAAAAGTTCTTCGTGATGGTCCCAGGAGCAATTAGATGGGTCACAACCCTATTTTTGCAACTTTGAAAATTTTAGTGGGTAAGAGTTATGCCCCTTGATTAAGCGATTTCATCAAATATTGGGAAAACCGTCGCTTTTTTGGAATTTTTGGACCAACTTTTGTTGTTCGAAATGTTCTCAGCTACATTTTGATATACCACAACCCTACTTTTGGTGACTTAGATGACTTGGAATTCTTGCGCGTTGAGGGTTACGGGGCTTGAATAAGTGCGATTACGCCCAAATTAGCGAAAACCGGCACTTTTTTGGTCTTCGGAAATGGATAAAAGTTCTTCGTGATGGTCCCAGGAGCAATTAGATGGGTCACAACCCTATTTTTGCAACTTTGAAAATTTTAGTGGGTAAGAGTTATGCCCCTTGATTAAGCGATTTCATCAAATATTGGGAAAACCGTCGCTTTTTTGGAATTTTTGGACCAACTTTTGTTGTTCGAAATGTTCTCAGCTACATTTTGATATACCACAACCCTACTTTTGGTGACTTAGATGACTTGGAATTCTTGCGCGTTGAGGGTTACGGGGCTTGAATAAGTGCGATTACGCCCAAATTAGCGAAAACCGGCACTTTTTTGGTCTTCGGAAATGGATAAAAGTTCTTCGTGATGGTCCCAGGAGCAATTAGATGGGTCACAACCCTATTTTTGCAACTTTGAAAATTTTAGTGGGTAAGAGTTATGCCCCTTGATTAAGCGATTTCATCAAATATTGGGAAAACCGTCGCTTTTTTGGAATTTTTGGACCAACTTTTGTTGTTCGAAATGTTCTCAGCTACATTTTGATATACCACAACCCTACTTTTGGTGACTTAGATGACTTGGAATTCTTGCGCGTTGAGGGTTACGGGGCTTGAATAAGTGCGATTACGCCCAAATTAGCGAAAACCGGCACTTTTTTGGTCTTCGGAAATGGATAAAAGTTCTTCGTGATGGTCCCAGGAGCAATTAGATGGGTCACAACCCTATTTTTGCAACTTTGAAAATTTTTGTGGGTAAGAGTTATGCCCCTTGATTAAGCGATTTCATCAAATATTGGGAAAACCGTCGCTTTTTTGGAATTTTTGGACCAACTTTTGTTGTTCGAAATGTTCTCAGCTACATTTTGATATACCACAACCCTACTTTTGGTGACTTAGATGACTTGGAATTCTTGCGCGTTGAGGGTTACGGGGCTTGAATAAGTGCGATTACGCCCAAATTAGCGAAAACCGGCACTTTTTTGGTCTTCGGAAATGGATAAAAGTTCTTCGTGATGGTCCCAGGAGCAATTAGATGGGTCACAACCCTATTTTTGCAACTTTGAAAATTTTAGTGGGTAAGAGTTATGCCCCTTGATTAAGCGATTTCATCAAATATTGGGAAAACCGTCGCTTTTTTGGAATTTTTGGACCAACTTTTGTTGTTCGAAATGTTCTCAGCTACATTTTGATATACCACAACCCTACTTTTGGTGACTTAGATGACTTGGAATTCTTGCGCGTTGAGGGTTACGGGGCTTGAATAAGTGCGATTACGCCCAAATTAGCGAAAACCGGCACTTTTTTGGTCTTCGGAAATGGATAAAAGTTCTTCGTGATGGTCCCAGGAGCAATTAGATGGGTCACAACCCTATTTTTGCAACTTTGACAATTTTAGTGGGTAAGAGTTATGCCCCTTGATTAAGCGATTTCATCAAATATTGGGAAAACCGTCGCTTTTTTGGAATTTTTGGACCAACTTTTGTTGTTCGAAATGTTCTCAGCTACATTTTGATATGCCACAACCCTACTTTTGGTGACTTAGATGACTTGGAATTCTTGCGCGTTGAGGGTTACGGGGCTTGAATAAGTGCGATTACGCCCAAATTAGCGAAAACCGGCACTTTTTTGGTCTTCGGAAATGGATAAAAGTTCTTCGTGATGGTCCCAGGAGCAATTAGATGGGTCACAACCCTATTTTTGCAACTTTGAAAATTTTAGTGGGTAAGAGTTATGCCCCTTGATTAAGCGATTTCATCAAATATTGGGAAAACCGTCGCTTTTTTGGAATTTTTGGACCAACTTTTGTTTTTCGAAATGTTCTCAGCTACATTTTGATATACCACAACCCTACTTTTGGTGACTTAGATGACTTGGAATTCTTGCGCGTTGAGGGTTACGGGGCTTGAATAAGTGCGATTACGCCCAAATTAGCGAAAACCGGCACTTTTTTGGTCTTCGGAAATGGATAAAAGTTCTTCGTGATGGTCCCAGGAGCAATTAGATGGGTCACAACCCTATTTTTGCAACTTTGAAAATTTTAGTGGGTAAGAGTTATGCCCCTTGATTAAGCGATTTCATCAAATATTGGGAAAACCGTCGCTTTATTGGAATTTTTGGACCAACTTTTGTTGTTCGAAATGTTCTCAGCTACATTTTGATATACCACAACCCTACTTTTGGTGACTTAGATGACTTGGAATTCTTGCGCGTTGAGGGTTACGGGGCTTGAATAAGTGCGATTACGCCCAAATTAGCGAAAACCGGCACTTTTTTGGTCTTCGGAAATGGATAAAAGTTCTTCGTGATGGTCCCAGGAGCAATTAGATGGGTCACAACCCTATTTTTGCAACTTTGAAAATTTTAGTGGGTAAGAGTTATGCCCCTTGATTAAGCGATTTCATCAAATATTGGGAAAACCGTCGCTTTTTTGGAATTTTTGGACCAACTTTTGTTTTTCGAAATGTTCTCAGCTACATTTTGATATACCACAACCCTACTTTTGGTGACTTAGATGACTTGGAATTCTTGCGCGTTGAGGGTTACGGGGCTTGAATAAGTGCGATTACGCCCAAATTAGCGAAAACCGGCACTTTTTTGGTCTTCGGAAATGGATAAAAGTTCTTCGTGATGGTCCCAGGAGCAATTAGATGGGTCACAACCCTATTTTTGCAACTTTGAAAATTTTAGTGGGTAAGAGTTATGCCCCTTGATTAAGCGATTTCATCAAATATTGGGAAAACCGTCGCTTTTTTGGAATTTTTGGACCAACTTTTTTTGTTCGAAATGTTCTCAGCTACATTTTGATATACCACAACCCTACTTTTGGTGACTTAGATGACTTGGAATTCTTGCGCGTTGAGGGTTACGGGGCTTGAATAAGTGCGATTACGCCCAAATTAGCGAAAACCGGCACTTTTTTGGTCTTCGGAAATGGATAAAAGTTCTTCGTGATGGTCCCAGGAGCAATTAGATGGGTCACAACCCTATTTTTGCAACTTTGAAAATTTTAGTGGGTAAGAGTTATGCCCCTTGATTAAGCGATTTCATCAAATATTGGGAAAACCGTCGCTTTTTTGGAATTTTTGGACCAACTTTTGTTGTTCGAAATGTTCTCAGCTACATTTTGATATACCACAACCCTACTTTTGGTGACTTAGATGACTTGGAATTCTTGCGCGTTGAGGGTTACGGGGCTTGAATAAGTGCGATTACGCCCAAATTAGCGAAAACCGGCACTTTTTTGGTCTTCGGAAATGGATAAAAGTTCTTCGTGATGGTCCCAGGAGCAATTAGATGGGTCACAACCCTATTTTTGCAACTTTGAAAATTTTAGTGGGTAAGAGTTATGCCCCTTGATTAAGCGATTTCATCAAATATTGGGAAAACCGTCGCTTTTTTGGAATTTTTGGACCAACTTTTGTTGGTCGAAATGTTCTCAGCTACATTTTGATATACCACAACCCTACTTTTGGTGACTTAGATGACTTGGAATTCTTGCGCGTTGAGGGTTACGGGGCTTGAATAAGTGCGATTACGCCCAAATTAGCGAAAACCGGCACTTTTTTGGTCTTCGGAAATGGATAAAAGTTCTTCGTGATGGTCCCAGGAGCAATTAGATGGGTCACAACCCTATTTTTGCAACTTTGAAAATTTTAGTGGGTAAGAGTTATGCCCCTTGATTAAGCGATTTCATCAAATATTGGGAAAACCGTCGCTTTTTTGGAATTTTTGGACCAACTTTTGTTGTTCGAAATGTTCTCAGCTACATTTTGATATACCACAACCCTACTTTTGGTGACTTAGATGACTTGGAATTCTTGCGCGTTGAGGGTTACGGGGCTTGAATAAGTGCGATTACGCCCAAATTAGCGAAAACCGGCACTTTTTTGGTCTTCGGAAATGGATAAAGGTTCTTCGTGATGGTCCCAGGAGCAATTAGATGGGTCACAACCCTATTTTTGCAACTTTGAAAATTTTAGTGGGTAAGAGTTATGCCCCTTGATTAAGCGATTTCATCAAATATTGGGAAAACCGTCGCTTTTTTGGAATTTTTGGACCAACTTTTGTTGTTCGAAATGTTCTCAGCTACATTTTGATATACCACAACCCTACTTTTGGTGACTTAGATGACTTGGAATTCTTGCGCGTTGAGGGTTACGGGGCTTGAATAAGTGCGATTACGCCCAAATTAGCGAAAACCGGCACTTTTTTGGTCTTCGGAAATGGATAAAAGTTCTTCGTGATGGTCCCAGGAGCAATTAGATGGGTCACAACCCTATTTTTGCAACTTTGAAAATTTTAGTGGGTAAGAGTTATGCCCCTTGATTAAGCGATTTCATCAAATATTGGGAAAACCGTCGCTTTTTTGGAATTTTTGGACCAACTTTTGTTGTTCGAAATGTTCTCAGCTACATTTTGATATACCACAACCCTACTTTTGGTGACTTAGATGACTTGGAATTCTTGCGCGTTGAGGGTTACGGGGCTTGAATAAGTGCGATTACGCCCAAATTAGCGAAAACCGGCACTTTTTTGGTCTTCGGAAATGGATAAAAGTTCTTCGTGATGGTCCCAGGAGCAATTAGATGGGTCACAACCCTATTTTTGCAACTTTGAAAATTTTAGTGGGTAAGAGTTATGCCCCTTGATTAAGCGATTTCATCAAATATTGGGAAAACCGTCGCTTTTTTGGAATTTTTGGACCAACTTTTGTTGTTCGAAATGTTCTCAGCTACATTTTGATATACCACAACCCTACTTTTGGTGACTTAGATGACTTGGAATTCTTGCGCGTTGAGGGTTACGGGGCTTGAATAAGTGCGATTACGCCCAAATTAGCGAAAACCGGCACTTTTTTGGTCTTCGGAAATGGATAAAAGTTCTTCGTGATGGTCCCAGGAGCAATTAGATGGGTCACAACCCTATTTTTGCAACTTTGAAAATTTTAGTGGGTAAGAGTTATGCCCCTTGATTAAGCGATTTCATCAAATATTGGGAAAACCGTCGCTTTTTTGGAATTTTTGGACCAACTTTTGTTGTTCGAAATGTTCTCAGCTACATTTTGATATACCACAACCCTACTTTTGGTGACTTAGATGACTTGGAATTCTTGCGCGTTGAGGGTTACGGGGCTTGAATAAGTGCGATTACGCCCAAATTAGCGAAAACCGGCACTTTTTTGGTCTTCGGAAATGGATAAAAGTTCTTCGTGATGGTCCCAGGAGCAATTAGATGGGTCACAACCCTATTTTTGCAACTTTGAAAATTTTAGTGGGTAAGAGTTATGCCCCTTGATTAAGCGATTTCATCAAATATTGGGAAAACCGTCGCTTTTTTGGAATTTTTGGACCAACTTTTGTTGTTCGAAATGTTCTCAGCTACATTTTGATATACCACAACCCTACTTTTGGTGACTTAGATGACTTGGAATTCTTGCGCGTTGAGGGTTACGGGGCTTGAATAAGTGCGATTACGCCCAAATTAGCGAAAACCGGCACTTTTTTGGTCTTCGGAAATGGATAAAAGTTCTTCGTGATGGTCCCAGGAGCAATTAGATGGGTCACAACCCTATTTTTGCAACTTTGACAATTTTAGTGGGTAAGAGTTATGCCCCTTGATTAAGCGATTTCATCAAATATTGGGAAAACCGTCGCTTTTTTGGAATTTTTGGACCAACTTTTGTTGTTCGAAATGTTCTCAGCTACATTTTGATATGCCACAACCCTACTTTTGGTGACTTAGATGACTTGGAATTCTTGCGCGTTGAGGGTTACGGGGCTTGAATAAGTGCGATTACGCCCAAATTAGCGAAAACCGGCACTTTTTTGGTCTTCGGAAATGGATAAAAGTTCTTCGTGATGGTCCCAGGAGCAATTAGATGGGTCACAACCCTATTTTTGCAACTTTGAAAATTTTAGTGGGTAAGAGTTATGCCCCTTGATTAAGCGATTTCATCAAATATTGGGAAAACCGTCGCTTTTTTGGAATTTTTGGACCAACTTTTGTTTTTCGAAATGTTCTCAGCTACATTTTGATATACCACAACCCTACTTTTGGTGACTTAGATGACTTGGAATTCTTGCGCGTTGAGGGTTACGGGGCTTGAATAAGTGCGATTACGCCCAAATTAGCGAAAACCGGCACTTTTTTGGTCTTCGGAAATGGATAAAAGTTCTTCGTGATGGTCCCAGGAGCAATTAGATGGGTCACAACCCTATTTTTGCAACTTTGAAAATTTTAGTGGGTAAGAGTTATGCCCCTTGATTAAGCGATTTCATCAAATATTGGGAAAACCGTCGCTTTATTGGAATTTTTGGACCAACTTTTGTTGTTCGAAATGTTCTCAGCTACATTTTGATATACCACAACCCTACTTTTGGTGACTTAGATGACTTGGAATTCTTGCGCGTTGAGGGTTACGGGGCTTGAATAAGTGCGATTACGCCCAAATTAGCGAAAACCGGCACTTTTTTGGTCTTCGGAAATGGATAAAAGTTCTTCGTGATGGTCCCAGGAGCAATTAGATGGGTCACAACCCTATTTTTGCAACTTTGAAAATTTTAGTGGGTAAGAGTTATGCCCCTTGATTAAGCGATTTCATCAAATATTGGGAAAACCGTCGCTTTTTTGGAATTTTTGGACCAACTTTTGTTGTTCGAAATGTTCTCAGCTACATTTTGATATACCACAACCCTACTTTTGGTGACTTAGATGACTTGGAATTCTTGCGCGTTGAGGGTTACGGGGCTTGAATAAGTGCGATTACGCCCAAATTAGCGAAAACCGGCACTTTTTTGGTCTTCGGAAATGGATAAAAGTTCTTCGTGATGGTCCCAGGAGCAATTAGATGGGTCACAACCCTATTTTTGCAACTTTGAAAATTTTAGTGGGTAAGAGTTATGCCCCTTGATTAAGCGATTTCATCAAATATTGGGAAAACCGTCGCTTTTTTGGAATTTTTGGACCAACTTTTGTTGGTCGAAATGTTCTCAGCTACATTTTGATATACCACAACCCTACTTTTGGTGACTTAGATGACTTGGAATTCTTGCGCGTTGAGGGTTACGGGGCTTGAATAAGTGCGATTACGCCCAAATTAGCGAAAACCGGCACTTTTTTGGTCTTCGGAAATGGATAAAAGTTCTTCGTGATGGTCCCAGGAGCAATTAGATGGGTCACAACCCTATTTTTGCAACTTTGACAATTTTAGTGGGTAAGAGTTATGCCCCTTGATTAAGCGATTTCATCAAATATTGGGAAAACCGTCGCTTTTTTGGAATTTTTGGACCAACTTTTGTTGTTCGAAATGTTCTCAGCTACATTTTGATATACCACAACCCTACTTTTGGTGACTTAGATGACTTGGAATTCTTGCGCGTTGAGGGTTACGGGGCTTGAATAAGTGCGATTACGCCCAAATTAGCGAAAACCGGCACTTTTTTGGTCTTCGGAAATGGATAAAAGTTCTTCGTGATGGTCCCAGGAGCAATTAGATGGGTCACAACCCTATTTTTGCAACTTTGAAAATTTTAGTGGGTAAGAGTTATGCCCCTTGATTAAGCGATTTCATCAAATATTGGGAAAACCGTCGCTTTTTTGGAATTTTTGGACCAACTTTTGTTTTTCGAAATGTTCTCAGCTACATTTTGATATACCACAACCCTACTTTTGGTGACTTAGATGACTTGGAATTCTTGCGCGTTGAGGGTTACGGGGCTTGAATAAGTGCGATTACGCCCAAATTAGCGAAAACCGGCACTTTTTTGGTCTTCGGAAATGGATAAAAGTTCTTCGTGATGGTCCCAGGAGCAATTAGATGGGTCACAACCCTATTTTTGCAACTTTGAAAATTTTAGTGGGTAAGAGTTATGCCCCTTGATTAAGCGATTTCATCAAATATTGGGAAAACCGTCGCTTTTTTGGAATTTTTGGACCAACTTTTGTTGTTCGAAATGTTCTCAGCTACATTTTGATATACCACAACCCTACTTTTGTTGACTTAGATGACTTGGAATTCTTGCGCGTTGAGGGTTACGGGGCTTGAATAAGTGCGATTACGCCCAAATTAGCGAAAACCGGCACTTTTTTGGTCTTCGGAAATGGATAAAAGTTCTTCGTGATGGTCCCAGGAGCAATTAGATGGGTCACAACCCTATTTTGGCAACTTTGAAAATTTTAGTGGGTAAGAGTTATGCCCCTTGATTAAGCGATTTCATCAAATATTGGGAAAACCGTCGCTTTTTTGGAATTTTTGGACCAACTTTTGTTGTTCGAAATGTTCTCAGCTACATTTTGATATACCACAACCCTACTTTTGGTGACTTAGATGACTTGGAATTCTTGCGCGTTGAGGGTTACGGGGCTTGAATAAGTGCGATTACGCCCAAATTAGCGAAAACCGGCACTTTTTTGGTCTTCGGAAATGGATAAAAGTTCTTCGTGATGGTCCCAGGAGCAATTAGATGGGTCACAACCCTATTTTTGCAACTTTGAAAATTTTAGTGGGTAAGAGTTATGCCCCTTGATTAAGCGATTTCATCAAATATTGGGAAAACCGTCGCTTTTTTGGAATTTTTGGACCAACTTTTGTTGTTCGAAATGTTCTCAGCTACATTTTGATATACCACAACCCTACTTTTGGTGACTTAGATGACTTGGAATTCTTGCGCGTTGAGGGTTACGGGGCTTGAATAAGTGCGATTACGCCCAAATTAGCGAAAACCGGCACTTTTTTGGTCTTCGGAAATGGATAAAAGTTCTTCGTGATGGTCCCAGGAGCAATTAGATGGGTCACAACCCTATTTTTGCAACTTTGAAAATTTTAGTGGGTAAGAGTTATGCCCCTTGATTAAGCGATTTCATCAAATATTGGGAAAACCGTCGCTTTTTTGGAATTTTTGGACCAACTTTTGTTGTTCGAAATGTTCTCAGCTACATTTTGATATACCACAACCCTACTTTTGGTGACTTAGATGACTTGGAATTCTTGCGCGTTGAGGGTTACGGGGCTTGAATAAGTGCGATTACGCCCAAATTAGCGAAAACCGGCACTTTTTTGGTCTTCGGAAATGGATAAAAGTTCTTCGTGATGGTCCCAGGAGCAATTAGATGGGTCACAACCCTATTTTTGCAACTTTGAAAATTTTAGTGGGTAAGAGTTATGCCCCTTGATTAAGCGATTTCATCAAATATTGGGAAAACCGTCGCTTTTTTGGAATTTTTGGACCAACTTTTGTTGTTCGAAATGTTCTCAGCTACATTTTGATATACCACAACCCTACTTTTGGTGACTTAGATGACTTGGAATTCTTGCGCGTTGAGGGTTACGGGGCTTGAATAAGTGCGATTACGCCCAAATTAGCGAAAACCGGCACTTTTTTGGTCTTCGGAAATGGATAAAAGTTCTTCGTGATGGTCCCAGGAGCAATTAGATGGGTCACAACCCTATTTTTGCAACTTTGAAAATTTTAGTGGGTAAGAGTTATGCCCCTTGATTAAGCGATTTCATCAAATATTGGGAAAACCGTCGCTTTTTTGGAATTTTTGGACCAACTTTTGTTGTTCGAAATGTTCTCAGCTACATTTTGATATACCACAACCCTACTTTTGGTGACTTAGATGACTTGGAATTCTTGCGCGTTGAGGGTTACGGGGCTTGAATAAGTGCGATTACGCCCAAATTAGCGAAAACCGGCACTTTTTTGGTCTTCGGAAATGGATAAAAGTTCTTCGTGATGGTCCCAGGAGCAATTAGATGGGTCACAACCCTATTTTTGCAACTTTGAAAATTTTAGTGGGTAAGAGTTATGCCCCTTGATTAAGCGATTTCATCAAATATTGGGAAAACCGTCGCTTTTTTGGAATTTTTGGACCAACTTTTGTTGTTCGAAATGTTCTCAGCTACATTTTGATATACCACAACCCTACTTTTGGTGACTTAGATGACTTGGAATTCTTGCGCGTTGAGGGTTACGGGGCTTGAATAAGTGCGATTACGCCCAAATTAGCGAAAACCGGCACTTTTTTGGTCTTCGGAAATGGATAAAAGTTCTTCGTGATGGTCCCAGGAGCAATTAGATGGGTCACAACCCTATTTTTGCAACTTTGAAAATTTTAGTGGGTAAGAGTTATGCCCCTTGATTAAGCGATTTCATCAAATATTGGGAAAACCGTCGCTTTTTTTGAATTTTTGGACCAACTTTTGTTGTTCGAAATGTTCTCAGCTACATTTTGATATACCACAACCCTACTTTTGGTGACTTAGATGACTTGGAATTCTTGCGCGTTGAGGGTTACGGGGCTTGAATAAGTGCGATTACGCCCAAATTAGCGAAAACCGGCACTTTTTTGGTCTTCGGAAATGGATAAAAGTTCTTCGTGATGGTCCCAGGAGCAATTAGATGGGTCACAACCCTATTTTTGCAACTTTGAAAATTTTAGTGGGTAAGAGTTATGCCCCTTGATTAAGCGATTTCATCAAATATTGGGAAAACCGTCGCTTTTTTGGAATTTTTGGACCAACTTTTGTTGTTCGAAATGTTCTCAGCTACATTTTGATATACCACAACCCTACTTTTGGTGACTTAGATGACTTGGAATTCTTGCGCGTTGAGGGTTACGGGGCTTGAATAAGTGCGATTACGCCCAAATTAGCGAAAACCGGCACTTTTTTGGTCTTCGGAAATGGATAAAAGTTCTTCGTGATGGTCCCAGGAGCAATTAGATGGGTCACAACCCTATTTTTGCAACTTTGAAAATTTTAGTGGGTAAGAGTTATGCCCCTTGATTAAGCGATTTCATCAAATATTGGGAAAACCGTCGCTTTTTTGGAATTTTTGGACCAACTTTTGTTGTTCGAAATGTTCTCAGCTACATTTTGATATACCACAACCCTACTTTTGGTGACTTAGATGACTTGGAATTCTTGCGCGTTGAGGGTTACGGGGCTTGAATAAGTGCGATTACGCCCAAATTAGCGAAAACCGGCACTTTCTTGGTCTTCGGAAATGGATAAAAGTTCTTCGTGATGGTCCCAGGAGCAATTAGATGGGTCACAACCCTATTTTTGCAACTTTGAAAATTTTAGTGGGTAAGAGTTATGCCCCTTGATTAAGCGATTTCATCAAATATTGGGAAAACCGTCGCTTTTTTGGAATTTTTGGACCAACTTTTGTTGTTCGAAATGTTCTCAGCTACATTTTGATATACCACAACCCTACTTTTGGTGACTTAGATGACTTGGAATTCTTGCGCGTTGAGGGTTACGAGGCTTGAATAAGTGCGATTACGCCCAAATTAGCGAAAACCGGCACTTTTTTGGTCTTCGGAAATGGATAAAAGTTCTTCGTGATGGTCCCAGGAGCAATTAGATGGGTCACAACCCTATTTTTGCAACTTTGAAAATTTTAGTGGGTAAGAGTTATGCCCCTTGATTAAGCGATTTCATCAAATATTGGGAAAACCGTCGCTTTTTTGGAATTTTTGGACCAACTTTTGTTGTTCGAAATGTTCTCAGCTACATTTTGATATACCACAACCCTACTTTTGGTGACTTAGATGACTTGGAATTCTTGCGCGTTGAGGGTTACGGGGCTTGAATAAGTGCGATTACGCCCAAATTAGCGAAAACCGGCACTTTTTTGGTCTTCGGAAATGGATAAAAGTTCTTCGTGATGGTCCCAGGAGCAATTAGATGGGTCACAACCCTATTTTTGCAACTTTGAAAATTTTAGTGGGTAAGAGTTATGCCCCTTGATTAAGCGATTTCATCAAATATTGGGAAAACCGTCGCTTTTTTGGAATTTTTGGACCAACTTTTGTTGTTCGAAATGTTCTCAGCTACATTTTGATATACCACAACCCTACTTTTGGTGACTTAGATGACTTGGAATTCTTGCGCGTTGAGGGTTACGGGGCTTGAATAAGTGCGATTACGCCCAAATTAGCGAAAACCGGCACTTTTTTGGTCTTCGGAAATGGATAAAAGTTCTTCGTGATGGTCCCAGGAGCAATTAGATGGGTCACAACCCTATTTTTGCAACTTTGAAAATTTTAGTGGGTAAGAGTTATGCCCCTTGATTAAGCGATTTCATCAAATATTGGGAAAACCGTCGCTTTTTTGGAATTTTTGGACCAACTTTTGTTGTTCTAAATGTTCTCAGCTACATTTTGATATACCACAACCCTAGTTTTGGTGACTTAGATGACTTGGAATTCTTGCGCGTTGAGGGTTACGGGGCTTGAATAAGTGCGATTACGCCCAAATTAGCGAAAACCGGCACTTTTTTGGTCTTCGGAAATGGATAAAAGTTCTTCGTGATGGTCCCAGGAGCAATTAGATGGGTCACAACCCTATTTTTGCAACTTTGAAAATTTTAGTGGGTAAGAGTTATGCCCCTTGATTAAGCGATTTCATCAAATATTGGGAAAACCGTCGCTTTTTTGGAATTTTTGGACCAACTTTTGTTGTTCGAAATGTTCTCAGCTACATTTTGATATACCACAACCCTACTTTTGGTGACTTAGATGACTTGGAATTCTTGCGCGTTGAGGGTTACGGGGCTTGAATAAGTGCGATTACGCCCAAATTAGCGAAAACCGGCACTTTTTTGGTCTTCGGAAATGGATAAAAGTTCTTCGTGATGGTCCCAGGAGCAATTAGATGGGTCACAACCCTATTTTTGCAACTTTGAAAATTTTAGTGGGTAAGAGTTATGCCCCTTGATTAAGCGATTTCATCAAATATTGGGAAAACCGTCGCTTTTTTGGAATTTTTGGACCAACTTTTGTTGTTCGAAATGTTCTCAGCTACATTTTGATATACCACAACCCTACTTTTGGTGACTTAGATGACTTGGAATTATTGCGCGTTGAGGGTTACGGGGCTTGAATAAGTGCGATTACGCCCAAATTAGCGAAAACCGGCACTTTTTTGGTCTTCGGAAATGGATAAAAGTTCTTCGTGATGGTCCCAGGAGCAATTAGATGGGTCACAACCCTATTTTTGCAACTTTGAAAATTTTAGTGGGTAAGAGTTATGCCCCTTGATTAAGCGATTTCATCAAATATTGGGAAAACCGTCGCTTTTTTGGAATTTTTGGACCAACTTTTGTTGTTCGAAATGTTCTCAGCTACATTTTGATATACCACAACCCTACTTTTGGTGACTTAGATGACTTGGAATTCTTGCGCGTTGAGGGTTACGGGGCTTGAATAAGTGCGATTACGCCCAAATTAGCGAAAACCGGCACTTTCTTGGTCTTCGGAAATGGATAAAAGTTCTTCGTGATGGTCCCAGGAGCAATTAGATGGGTCACAACCCTATTTTTGCAACTTTGAAAATTTTAGTGGGTAAGAGTTATGCCCCTTGATTAAGCGATTTCATCAAATATTGGGAAAACCGTCGCTTTTTTGGAATTTTTGGACCAACTTTTGTTGTTCGAAATGTTCTCAGCTACATTTTGATATACCACAACCCTACTTTTGGTGACTTAGATGACTTGGAATTCTTGCGCGTTGAGGGTTACGGGGCTTGAATAAGTGCGATTACGCCCAAATTAGCGAAAACCGGCACTTTTTTGGTCTTCGGAAATGGATAAAAGTTCTTCGTGATGGTCCCAGGAGCAATTAGATGGGTCACAACCCTATTTTTGCAACTTTGAAAATTTTAGTGGGTAAGAGTTATGCCCCTTGATTAAGCGATTTCATCAAATATTGGGAAAACCGTCGCTTTTTTGGAATTTTTGGACCAACTTTTGTTGTTCGAAATGTTCTCAGCTACATTTTGATATACCACAACCCTACTTTTGGTGACTTAGATGACTTGGAATTCTTGCGCGTTGAGGGTTACGGGGCTTGAATAAGTGCGATTACGCCCAAATTAGCGAAAACCGGCACTTTTTTGGTCTTCGGAAATGGATAAAAGTTCTTCGTGATGGTCCCAGGAGCAATTAGATGGGTCACAACCCTATTTTTGCAACTTTGAAAATTTTAGTGGGTAAGAGTTATGCCCCTTGATTAAGCGATTTCATCAAATATTGGGAAAACCGTCGCTTTTTTGGAATTTTTGGACCAACTTTTGTTGTTCGAAATGTTCTCAGCTACATTTTGATATACCACAACCCTACTTTTGGTGACTTAGATGACTTGGAATTCTTGCGCGTTGAGGGTTACGGGGCTTGAATAAGTGCGATTACGCCCAAATTAGCGAAAACCGGCACTTTTTTGGTCTTCGGAAATGGATAAAAGTTCTTCGTGATGGTCCCAGGAGCAATTAGATGGGTCACAACCCTATTTTTGCAACTTTGAAAATTTTAGTGGGTAAGAGTTATGCCCCTTGATTAAGCGATTTCATCAAATATTGGGAAAACCGTCGCTTTTTTGGAATTTTTGGACCAACTTTTGTTGTTCGAAATGTTCTCAGCTACATTTTGATATACCACAACCCTACTTTTGGTGACTTAGATGACTTGGAATTCTTGCGCGTTGAGGGTTACGGGGCTTGAATAAGTGCGATTACGCCCAAATTAGCGAAAACCGGCACTTTTTTGGTCTTCGGAAATGGATAAAAGTTCTTCGTGATGGTCCCAGGAGCAATTAGATGGGTCACAACCCTATTTTTGCAACTTTGAAAATTTTAGTGGGTAAGAGTTATGCCCCTTGATTAAGCGATTTCATCAAATATTGGGAAAACCGTCGCTTTTTTGGAATTTTTGGACCAACTTTTGTTGTTCGAAATGTTCTCAGCTACATTTTGATATACCACAACCCTACTTTTGGTGACTTAGATGACTTGGAATTCTTGCGCGTTGAGGGTTACGGGGCTTGAATAAGTGCGATTACGCCCAAATTAGCGAAAACCGGCACTTTCTTGGTCTTCGGAAATGGATAAAAGTTCTTCGTGATGGTCCCAGGAGCAATTAGATGGGTCACAACCCTATTTTTGCAACTTTGAAAATTTTAGTGGGTAAGAGTTATGCCCCTTGATTAAGCGATTTCATCAAATATTGGGAAAACCGTCGCTTTTTTGGAATTTTTGGACCAACTTTTGTTGTTCGAAATGTTCTCAGCTACATTTTGATATACCACAACCCTACTTTTGGTGACTTAGATGACTTGGAATTCTTGCGCGTTGAGGGTTACGGGGCTTGAATAAGTGCGATTACGCCCAAATTAGCGAAAACCGGCACTTTTTTGGTCTTCGGAAATGGATAAAAGTTCTTCGTGATGGTCCCAGGAGCAATTAGATGGGTCACAACCCTATTTTTGCAACTTTGAAAATTTTAGTGGGTAAGAGTTATGCCCCTTGATTAAGCGATTTCATCAAATATTGGGAAAACCGTCGCTTTTTTGGAATTTTTGGACCAACTTTTGTTGTTCGAAATGTTCTCAGCTACATTTTGATATACCACAACCCTACTTTTGGTGACTTAGATGACTTGGAATTCTTGCGCGTTGAGGGTTACGGGGCTTGAATAAGTGCGATTACGCCCAAATTAGCGAAAACCGGCACTTTTTTGGTCTTCGGAAATGGATAAAAGTTCTTCGTGATGGTCCCAGGAGCAATTAGATGGGTCACAACCCTATTTTTGCAACTTTGAAAATTTTAGTGGGTAAGAGTTATGCCCCTTGATTAAGCGATTTCATCAAATATTGGGAAAACCGTCGCTTTTTTGGAATTTTTGGACCAACTTTTGTTGTTCGAAATGTTCTCAGCTACATTTTGATATACCACAACCCTACTTTTGGTGACTTAGATGACTTGGAATTCTTGCGCGTTGAGGGTTACGGGGCTTGAATAAGTGCGATTACGCCCAAATTAGCGAAAACCGGCACTTTTTTGGTCTTCGGAAATGGATAAAAGTTCTTCGTGATGGTCCCAGGAGCAATTAGATGGGTCACAACCCTATTTTTGCAACTTTGAAAATTTTAGTGGGTAAGAGTTATGCCCCTTGATTAAGCGATTTCATCAAATATTGGGAAAACCGTCGCTTTTTTGGAATTTTTGGACCAACTTTTGTTGTTCGAAATGTTCTCAGCTACATTTTGATATACCACAACCCTACTTTTGGTGACTTAGATGACTTGGAATTCTTGCGCGTTGAGGGTTACGGGGCTTGAATAAGTGCGATTACGCCCAAATTAGCGAAAACCGGCACTTTTTTGGTCTTCGGAAATGGATAAAAGTTCTTCGTGATGGTCCCAGGAGCAATTAGATGGGTCACAACCCTATTTTTGCAACTTTGAAAATTTTTGTGGGTAAGAGTTATGCCCCTTGATTAAGCGATTTCATCAAATATTGGGAAAACCGTCGCTTTTTTGGAATTTTTGGACCAACTTTTGTTGTTCGAAATGTTCTCAGCTACATTTTGATATACCACAACCCTACTTTTGGTGACTTAGATGACTTGGAATTCTTGCGCGTTGAGGGTTACGGGGCTTGAATAAGTGCGATTACGCCCAAATTAGCGAAAACCGGCACTTTTTTGGTCTTCGGAAATGGATAAAAGTTCTTCGTGATGGTCCCAGGAGCAATTAGATGGGTCACAACCCTATTTTTGCAACTTTGAAAATTTTAGTGGGTAAGAGTTATGCCCCTTGATTAAGCGATTTCATCAAATATTGGGAAAACCGTCGCTTTTTTGGAATTTTTGGACCAACTTTTGTTGTTCGAAATGTTCTCAGCTACATTTTGATATACCACAACCCTACTTTTGGTGACTTAGATGACTTGGAATTCTTGCGCGTTGAGGGTTACGGGGCTTGAATAAGTGCGATTACGCCCAAATTAGCGAAAACCGGCACTTTTTTGGTCTTCGGAAATGGATAAAAGTTCTTCGTGATGGTCCCAGGAGCAATTAGATGGGTCACAACCCTATTTTTGCAACTTTGAAAATTTTAGTGGGTAAGAGTTATGCCCCTTGATTAAGCGATTTCATCAAATATTGGGAAAACCGTCGCTTTTTTGGAATTTTTGGACCAACTTTTGTTGTTCGAAATGTTCTCAGCTACATTTTGATATACCACAACCCTACTTTTGGTGACTTAGATGACTTGGAATTCTTGCGCGTTGAGGGTTACGGGGCTTGAATAAGTGCGATTACGCCCAAATTAGCGAAAACCGGCACTTTTTTGGTCTTCGGAAATGGATAAAAGTTCTTCGTGATGGTCCCAGGAGCAATTAGATGGGTCACAACCCTATTTTTGCAACTTTGAAAATTTTAGTGGGTAAGAGTTATGCCCCTTGATTAAGCGATTTCATCAAATATTGGGAAAACCGTCGCTTTTTTGGATCTTTTGGACCAACTTTTGTTGTTCGAAATGTTCTCAGCTACATTTTGATATACCACAACCCAACTTTTGGTGACTTAGATGACTTGGAATTCTTGCGCGTTGAGGGTTACGGGGCTTGAATAAGTGCGATTACGCCCAAATTAGCGAAAACCGGCACTTTTTTGGTCTTCGGAAATGGATAAAAGTTCTTCGTGATGGTCCCAGGAGCAATTAGATGGGTCACAACCCTATTTTTGCAACTTTGAAAATTTTAGTGGGTAAGAGTTATTCCCCTTGATTAAGCGATTTCATCAAATATTGGGAAAACCGTCGCTTTTTTGGAATTTTTGGACCAACTTTTGTTGTTCGAAATGTTCTCAGCTACATTTTGATATACCACAACCCTACTTTTGGTGACTTAGATGACTTGGAATTCTTGCGCGTTGAGGGTTACGGGGCTTGAATAAGTGCGATTACGCCCAAATTAGCGAAAACCGGCACTTTTTTGGTCTTCGGAAATGGATAAAAGTTCTTCGTGATGGTCCCAGGAGCAATTAGATGGGTCACAACCCTATTTTTGCAACTTTGAAAATTTTAGTGGGTAAGAGTTATGCCCCTTGATTAAGCGATTTCATCAAATATTGGGAAAACCGTCGCTTTTTTGGAATTTTTGGACCAACTTTTGTTGTTCGAAATGTTCTCAGCTACATTTTGATATACCACAACCCTACTTTTGGTGACTTAGATGACTTGGAATTCTTGCGCGTTGAGGGTTACGGGGCTTGAATAAGTGCGATTACGCCCAAATTAGCGAAAACCGGCACTTTTTTGGTCTTCGGAAATGGATAAAAGTTCTTCGTGATGGTCCCAGGAGCAATTAGATGGGTCACAACCCTATTTTTGCAACTTTGACAATTTTAGTGGGTAAGAGTTATGCCCCTTGATTAAGCGATTTCATCAAATATTGGGAAAACCGTCGCTTTTTTGGAATTTTTGGACCAACTTTTGTTGTTCGAAATGTTCTCAGCTACATTTTGATATACCACAACCCTACTTTTGGTGACTTAGATGACTTGGAATTCTTGCGCGTTGAGGGTTACGGGGCTTGAATAAGTGCGATTACGCCCAAATTAGCGAAAACCGGCACTTTTTTGGTCTTCGGAAATGGATAAAAGTTCTTCGTGATGGTCCCAGGAGCAATTAGATGGGTCACAACCCTATTTTTGCAACTTTGAAAATTTTAGTGGGTAAGAGTTATGCCCCTTGATTAAGCGATTTCATCAAATATTGGGAAAACCGTCGCTTTTTTGGAATTTTTGGACCAACTTTTGTTGTTCGAAATGTTCTCAGCTACATTTTGATATACCACAACCCTACTTTTGGTGACTTAGATGACTTGGAATTCTTGCGCGTTGAGGGTTACGGGGCTTGAATAAGTGCGATTACGCCCAAATTAGCGAAAACCGGCACTTTTTTGGTCTTCGGAAATGGATAAAAGTTCTTCGTGATGGTCCCAGGAGCAATTAGATGGGTCACAACCCTATTTTTGCAACTTTGAAAATTTTAGTGGGTAAGAGTTATACCCCTTGATTAAGCGATTTCATCAAATATTGGGAAAACCGTCGCTTTTTTGGAATTTTTGGACCAACTTTTGTTGTTCGAAATGTTCTCAGCTACATTTTGATATACCACAACCCTACTTTTGGTGACTTAGATGACTTGGAATTCTTGCGCGTTGAGGGTTACGGGGCTTGAATAAGTGCGATTACGCCCAAATTAGCAAAAACCGGCACTTTTTTGGTCTTCGGAAATGGATAAAAGTTCTTCGTGATGGTCCCAGGAGCAATTAGATGGGTCACAACCCTATTTTTGCAACTTTGAAAATTTTAGTGGGTAAGAGTTATGCCCCTTGATTAAGCGATTTCATCAAATATTGGGAAAACCGTCGCTTTTTTGGAATTTTTGGACCAACTTTTGTTGTTCGAAATGTTCTCAGCTACATTTTGATATACCACAACCCTACTTTTGGTGACTTAGATGACTTGGAATTCTTGCGCGTTGAGGGTTACGGGGCTTGAATAAGTGCGATTACGCCCAAATTAGCGAAAACCGGCACTTTTTTGGTCTTCGGAAATGGATAAAAGTTCTTCGTGATGGTCCCAGGAGCAATTAGATGGGTCACAACCCTATTTTTGCAACTTTGAAAATTTTTGTGGGTAAGAGTTATGCCCCTTGATTAAGCGATTTCATCAAATATTGGGAAAACCGTCGCTTTTTTGGAATTTTTGGACCAACTTTTGTTGTTCGAAATGTTCTCAGCTACATTTTGATATACCACAACCCTACTTTTGGTGACTTAGATGACTTGGAATTCTTGCGCGTTGAGGGTTACGGGGCTTGAATAAGTGCGATTACGCCCAAATTAGCGAAAACCGGCACTTTTTTGGTCTTCGGAAATGGATAAAAGTTCTTCGTGATGGTCCCAGGAGCAATTAGATGGGTCACAACCCTATTTTTGCAACTTTGAAAATTTTAGTGGGTAAGAGTTATGCCCCTTGATTAAGCGATTTCATCAAATATTGGGAAAACCGTCGCTTTTTTGGAATTTTTGGACCAACTTTTGTTGTTCGAAATGTTCTCAGCTACATTTTGATATACCACAACCCTACTTTTGGTGACTTAGATGACTTGGAATTCTTGCGCGTTGAGGGTTACGGGGCTTGAATAAGTGCGATTACGCCCAAATTAGCGAAAACCGGCACTTTTTTGGTCTTCGGAAATGGATAAAAGTTCTTCGTGATGGTCCCAGGAGCAATTAGATGGGTCACAACCCTATTTTTGCAACTTTGAAAATTTTAGTGGGTAAGAGTTATGCCCCTTGATTAAGCGATTTCATCAAATATTGGGAAAACCGTCGCTTTTTTGGAATTTTTGGACCAACTTTTGTTGTTCGAAATGTTCTCAGCTACATTTTGATATACCACAACCCTACTTTTGGTGACTTAGATGACTTGGAATTCTTGCGCGTTGAGGGTTACGGGGCTTGAATAAGTGCGATTACGCCCAAATTAGCAAAAACCGGCACTTTTTTGGTCTTCGGAAATGGATAAAAGTTCTTCGTGATGGTCCCAGGAGCAATTAGATGGGTCACAACCCTATTTTTGCAACTTTGAAAATTTTAGTGGGTAAGAGTTATGCCCCTTGATTAAGCGATTTCATCAAATATTGGGAAAACCGTCGCTTTTTTGGAATTTTTGGACCAACTTTTGTTGTTCGAAATGTTCTCAGCTACATTTTGATATACCACAACCCTACTTTTGGTGACTTAGATGACTTGGAATTCTTGCGCGTTGAGGGTTACGGGGCTTGAATAAGTGCGATTACGCCCAAATTAGCGAAAACCGGCACTTTTTTGGTCTTCGGAAATGGATAAAAGTTCTTCGTGATGGTCCCAGGAGCAATTAGATGGGTCACAACCCTATTTTTGCAACTTTGAAAATTTTAGTGGGTAAGAGTTATGCCCCTTGATTAAGCGATTTCATCAAATATTGGGAAAACCGTCGCTTTTTTGGAATTTTTGGACCAACTTTTGTTGTTCGAAATGTTCTCAGCTACATTTTGATATACCACAACCCTACTTTTGGTGACTTAGATGACTTGGAATTCTTGCGCGTTGAGGGTTACGGGGCTTGAATAAGTGCGATTACGCCCAAATTAGCGAAAACCGGCACTTTTTTGGTCTTCGGAAATGGATAAAAGTTCTTCGTGATGGTCCCAGGAGCAATTAGATGGGTCACAACCCTATTTTTGCAACTTTGAAAATTTTAGTGGGTAAGAGTTATGCCCCTTGATTAAGCGATTTCATCAAATATTGGGAAAACCGTCGCTTTTTTGGAATTTTTGGACCAACTTTTGTTGTTCGAAATGTTCTCAGCTACATTTTGATATACCACAACCCTACTTTTGGTGACTTAGATGACTTGGAATTCTTGCGCGTTGAGGGTTACGGGGCTTGAATAAGTGCGATTACGCCCAAATTAGCAAAAACCGGCACTTTTTTGGTCTTCGGAAATGGATAAAAGTTCTTCGTGATGGTCCCAGGAGCAATTAGATGGGTCACAACCCTATTTTTGCAACTTTGAAAATTTTAGTGGGTAAGAGTTATGCCCCTTGATTAAGCGATTTCATCAAATATTGGGAAAACCGTCGCTTTTTTGGAATTTTTGGACCAACTTTTGTTGTTCGAAATGTTCTCAGCTACATTTTGATATACCACAACCCTACTTTTGGTGACTTAGATGACTTGGAATTCTTGCGCGTTGAGGGTTACGGGGCTTGAATAAGTGCGATTACGCCCAAATTAGCGAAAACCGGCACTTTTTTGGTCTTCGGAAATGGATAAAAGTTCTTCGTGATGGTCCCAGGAGCAATTAGATGGGTCACAACCCTATTTTTGCAACTTTGAAAATTTTAGTGGGTAAGAGTTATGCCCCTTGATTAAGCGATTTCATCAAATATTGGGAAAACCGTCGCTTTTTTGGAATTTTTGGACCAACTTTTGTTGTTCGAAATGTTCTCAGCTACATTTTGATATACCACAACCCTACTTTTGGTGACTTAGATGACTTGGAATTCTTGCGTGTTGAGGGTTACGGGGCTTGAATAAGTGCGATTACGCCCAAATTAGCGAAAACCGGCACTTTTTTGGTCTTCGGAAATGGATAAAAGTTCTTCGTGATGGTCCCAGGAGCAATTAGATGGGTCACAACCCTATTTTTGCAACTTTGAAAATTTTAGTGGGTAAGAGTTATGCCCCTTGATTAAGCGATTTCATCAAATATTGGGAAAACCGTCGCTTTTTTGGAATTTTTGGACCAACTTTTGTTGTTCGAAATGTTCTCAGCTACATTTTGATATACCACAACCCTACTTTTGGTGACTTAGATGACTTGGAATTCTTGCGCGTTGAGGGTTACGGGGCTTGAATAAGTGCGATTACGCCCAAATTAGCGAAAACCGGCACTTTTTTGGTCTTCGGAAATGGATAAAAGTTCTTCGTGATGGTCCCAGGAGCAATTAGATGGGTCACAACCCTATTTTTGCAACTTTGAAAATTTTAGTGGGTAAGAGTTATGCCCCTTGATTAAGCGATTTCATCAAATATTGGGAAAACCGTCGCTTTTTTGGAATTTTTGGACCAACTTTTGTTGTTCGAAATGTTCTCAGCTACATTTTGATATACCACAACCCTACTTTTGGTGACTTAGATGACTTGGAATTCTTGCGCGTTGAGGGTTACGGGGCTTGAATAAGTGCGATTACGCCCAAATTAGCGAAAACCGGCACTTTTTTGGTCTTCGGAAATGGATAAAAGTTCTTCGTGATGGTCCCAGGAGCAATTAGATGGGTCACAACCCTATTTTTGCAACTTTGAAAATTTTAGTGGGTAAGAGTTATGCCCCTTGATTAAGCGATTTCATCAAATATTGGGAAAACCGTCGCTTTTTTGGAATTTTTGGACCAACTTTTGTTGTTCGAAATGTTCTCAGCTACATTTTGATATACCACAACCCTACTTTTGGTGACTTAGATGACTTGGAATTCTTGCGCGTTGAGGGTTACGGGGCTTGAATAAGTGCGATTACGCCCAAATTAGCAAAAACCGGCACTTTTTTGGTCTTCGGAAATGGATAAAAGTTCTTTGTGATGGTCCCAGGAGCAATTAGATGGGTCACAACCCTATTTTTGCAACTTTGAAAATTTTAGTGGGTAAGAGTTATGCCCCTTGATTAAGCGATTTCATCAAATATTGGGAAAACCGTCGCTTTTTTGGAATTTTTGGACCAACTTTTGTTGTTCGAAATGTTCTCAGCTACATTTTGATATACCACAACCCTACTTTTGGTGACTTAGATGACTTGGAATTCTTGCGCGTTGAGGGTTACGGGGCTTGAATAAGTGCGATTACGCCCAAATTAGCGAAAATCGGCACTTTTTTGGTCTTCGGAAATGGATAAAAGTTCTTCGTGATGGTCCCAGGAGCAATTAGATGGGTCACAACCCTATTTTTGCAACTTTGAAAATTTTAGTGGGTAAGAGTTATGCCCCTTGATTAAGCGATTTCATCAAATATTGGGAAAACCGTCGCTTTTTTTGAATTTTTGGACCAACTTTTGTTGTTCGAAATGTTCTCAGCTACATTTTGATATACCACAACCCTACTTTTGGTGACTTAGATGACTTGGAATTCTTGCGCGTTGAGGGTTACGGGGCTTGAATAAGTGCGATTACGCCCAAATTAGCGAAAACCGGCACTTTTTTGGTCTTTGGAAATGGATAAAAGTTCTTCGTGATGGTCCCAGGAGCAATTAGATGGGTCACAACCCTATTTTTGCAACTTTGAAAATTTTAGTGGGTAAGAGTTATGCCCCTTGATTAAGCGATTTCATCAAATATTGGGAAAACCGTCGCTTTTTTGGAATTTTTGGACCAACTTTTGTTGTTCGAAATGTTCTCAGCTACATTTTGATATACCACAACCCTACTTTTGGTGACTTAGATGACTTGGAATTCTTGCGCGTTGAGGGTTACGGGGCTTGAATAAGTGCGATTACGCCCAAATTAGCGAAAACCGGCACTTTTTTGGTCTTCGGAAATGGATAAAAGTTCTTCGTGATGGTCCCAGGAGCAATTAGATGGGTCACAACCCTATTTTTGCAACTTTGAAAATTTTAGTGGGTAAGAGTTATGCCCCTTGATTAAGCGATTTCATCAAATATTGGGAAAACCGTCGCTTTTTTGGAATTTTTGGACCAACTTTTGTTGTTCGAAATGTTCTCAGCTACATTTTGATATACCACAACCCTACTTTTGGTGACTTAGATGACTTGGAATTCTTGCGCGTTGAGGGTTACGGGGCTTGAATAAGTGCGATTACGCCCAAATTAGCGAAAACCGGCACTTTTTTGGTCTTCGGAAATGGATAAAAGTTCTTCGTGATGGTCCCAGGAGCAATTAGATGGGTCACAACCCTATTTTTGCAACTTTGAAAATTTTAGTGGGTAAGAGTTATGCCCCTTGATTAAGCGATTTCATCAAATATTGGGAAAACCGTCGCTTTTTTGGAATTTTTGGACCAACTTTTGTTGTTCGAAATGTTCTCAGCTACATTTTGATATACCACAACCCTACTTTTGGGGACTTAGATGACTTGGAATTCTTGCGCGTTGAGGGTTACGGGGCTTGAATAAGTGCGATTACGCCCAAATTAGCGAAAACCGGCACTTTTTTGGTCTTCGGAAATGGATAAAAGTTCTTCGTGATGGTCCCAGGAGCAATTAGATGGGTCACAACCCTATTTTTGCAACTTTGAAAATTTTAGTGGGTAAGAGTTATGCCCCTTGATTAAGCGATTTCATCAAATATTGGGAAAACCGTCGCTTTTTTGGAATTTTTGGACCAACTTTTGTTGTTCGAAATGTTCTCAGCTACATTTTGATATACCACAACCCTACTTTTGGTGACTTAGATGACTTGGAATTCTTGCGCGTTGAGGGTTACGGGGCTTGAATAAGTGCGATTACGCCCAAATTAGCGAAAACCGGCACTTTTTTGGTCTTCGGAAATGGATAAAAGTTCTTCGTGATGGTCCCAGGAGCAATTAGATGGGTAACAACCCTATTTTTGCAACTTTGAAAATTTTAGTGGGTAAGAGTTATGCCCCTTGATTAAGCGATTTCATCAAATATTGGGAAAACCGTCGCTTTTTTGGAATTTTTGGACCAACTTTTGTTGTTCGAAATGTTCTCAGCTACATTTTGATATACCACAACCCTACTTTTGGTGACTTAGATGACTTGGAATTCTTGCGCGTTGAGGGTTACGGGGCTTGAATAAGTGCGATTACGCCCAAATTAGCGAAAACCGGCACTTTTTTGGTCTTCGGAAATGGATAAAAGTTCTTCGTGATGGTCCCAGGAGCAATTAGATGGGTCACAACCCTATTTTTGCAACTTTGAAAATTTTAGTGGGTAAGAGTTATGCCCCTTGACTAAGCGATTTCATCAAATATTGGGAAAACCGTCGCTTTTTTGGAATTTTTGGACCAACTTTTGTTGTTCGAAATGTTCTCAGCTACATTTTGATATACCACAACCCTACTTTTGGTGACTTAGATGACTTGGAATTCTTGCGCGTTGAGGGTTACGGGGCTTGAATAAGTGCGATTACGCCCAAATTAGCGAAAACCGGCACTTTTTTGGTCTTCGGAAATGGATAAAAGTTCTTCGTGATGGTCCCAGGAGCAATTAGATGGGTCACAAACCTATTTTTGCAACTTTGAAAATTTTAGTGGGTAAGAGTTATGCCCCTTGACTAAGCGATTTCATCAAATATTGGGAAAACCGTCGCTTTTTTGGAATTTTTGGACCAACTTTTGTTGTTCGAAATGTTCTCAGCTACATTTTGATATACCACAACCCTACTTTTGGTGACTTAGATGACTTGGAATTCTTGCGCGTTGAGGGTTACGGGGCTTGAATAAGTGCGATTACGCCCAAATTAGCGAAAACCGGCACTTTTTTGGTCTTCGGAAATGGATAAAAGTTCTTCGTGATGGTCCCAGGAGCAATTAGATGGGTCACAACCCTATTTTTGCAACTTTGAAAATTTTAGTGGGTAAGAGTTATGCCCCTTGATTAAGCGATTTCATCAAATATTGGGAAAACCGTCGCTTTTTTGGAATTTTTGGACCAACTTTTGTTGTTCGAAATGTTCTCAGCTACATTTTGATATACCACAACCCTACTTTTGGTGACTTAGATGACTTGGAATTCTTGCGCGTTGAGGGTTACGGGGCTTGAATAAGTGCGATTACGCCCAAATTAGCGAAAACCGGCACTTTTTTGGTCTTCGGAAATGGATAAAAGTTCTTCGTGATGGTCCCAGGAGCAATTAGATGGGTCACAACCCTATTTTTGCAACTTTGAAAATTTTAGTGGGTAAGAGTTATGCCCCTTGATTAAGCGATTTCATCAAATATTGGGAAAACCGTCGCTTTTTTGGAATTTTTGGACCAACTTTTGTTGTTCGAAATGTTCTCAGCTACATTTTGATATACCACAACCCTACTTTTGGTGACTTAGATGACTTGGAATTCTTGCGCGTTGAGGGTTACGGGGCTTGAATAAGTGCGATTACGCCCAAATTAGCGAAAACCGGCACTTTTTTGGTCTTCGGAAATGGATAAAAGTTCTTCGTGATGGTCCCAGGAGCAATTAGATGGGTCACAACCCTATTTTTGCAACTTTGAAAATTTTAGTGGGTAAGAGTTATGCCCCTTGATTAAGCGATTTCATCAAATATTGGGAAAACCGTCGCTTTTTTGGAATTTTTGGACCAACTTTTGTTGTTCGAAATGTTCTCAGCTACATTTTGATATACCACAACCCTACTTTTGGTGACTTAGATGACTTGGAATTCTTGCGCGTTGAGGGTTACGGGGCTTGAATAAGTGCGATTACGCCCAAATTAGCGAAAACCGGCACTTTTTTGGTCTTCGGAAATGGATAAAAGTTCTTCGTGATGGTCCCAGGAGCAATTAGATGGGTCACAACCCTATTTTTGCAACTTTGAAATTTTAGTGGGTAAGAGTTATGCCCCTTGATTAAGCGATTTCATCAAATATTGGGAAAACCGTCGCTTTTTTGGAATTTTTGGACCAACTTTTGTTGTTCGAAATGTTCTCAGCTACATTTTGATATACCACAACCCTACTTTTGGTGACTTAGATGACTTGGAATTCTTGCGCGTTGAGGGTAACGGGGCTTGAATAAGTGCGATTACGCCCAAATTAGCGAAAACCGGCACTTTTTTGGTCTTCGGAAATGGATAAAAGTTCTTCGTGATGGTCCCAGGAGCAATTAGATGGGTCACAACCCTATTTTTGCAACTTTGAAAATTTTAGTGGGTAAGAGTTATGCCCCTTGATTAAGCGATTTCATCAAATATTGGGAAAACCGTCGCTTTTTTGGAATTTTTGGACCAACTTTTGTTGTTCGAAATGTTCTCAGCTACATTTTGATATACCACAACCCTACTTTTGGTGACTTAGATGACTTGGAATTCTTGCGCGTTGAGGGTTACGGGGCTTGAATAAGTGCGATTACGCCCAAATTAGCGAAAACCGGCACTTTCTTGGTCTTCGGAAATGGATAAAAGTTCTTCGTGATGGTCCCAGGAGCAATTAGATGGGTCACAACCCTATTTTTGCAACTTTGAAAATTTTAGTGGGTAAGAGTTATGCCCCTTGATTAAGCGATTTCATCAAATATTGGGAAAACCGTCGCTTTTTTGGAATTTTTGGACCAACTTTTGTTGTTCGAAATGTTCTCAGCTACATTTTGATATACCACAACCCTACTTTTGGTGACTTAGATGACTTGGAATTCTTGCGCGTTGAGGGTTACGGGGCTTGAATAAGTGCGATTACGCCCAAATTAGCGAAAACCGGCACTTTTTTGGTCTTCGGAAATGGATAAAAGTTCTTCGTGATGGTCCCAGGAGCAATTAGATGGGTCACAACCCTATTTTTGCAACTTTGAAAATTTTAGTGGGTAAGAGTTATGCCCCTTGATTAAGCGATTTCATCAAATATTGGGAAAACCGTAGCTTTTTTGGAATTTTTGGACCAACTTTTGTTGTTCGAAATGTTCTCAGCTACATTTTGATATACCACAACCCTACTTTTGGTGACTTAGATGACTTGGAATTCTTGCGCGTTGAGGGTTACGGGGCTTGAATAAGTGCGATTACGCCCAAATTAGCGAAAACCGGCACTTTTTTGGTCTTCGGAAATGGATAAAAGTTCTTCGTGATGGTCCCAGGAGCAATTAGATGGGTCACAACCCTATTTTTGCAACTTTGAAAATTTTAGTGGGTAAGAGTTATGCCCCTTGATTAAGCGATTTCATCAAATATTGGGAAAACCGTCGCTTTTTTGGAATTTTTGGACCAACTTTTGTTGTTCGAAATGTTCTCAGCTACATTTTGATATACCACAACCCTACTTTTGGTGACTTAGATGACTTGGAATTCTTGCGCGTTGAGGGTTACGGGGCTTGAATAAGTGCGATTACGCCCAAATTAGCGAAAACCGGCACTTTTTTGGTCTTCGGAAATGGATAAAAGTTCTTCGTGATGGTCCCAGGAGCAATTAGATGGGTCACAACCCTATTTTTGCAACTTTGAAAATTTTAGTGGGTAAGAGTTATGCCCCTTGATTAAGCGATTTCATCAAATATTGGGAAAACCGTCGCTTTTTTGGAATTTTTTGACCAACTTTTGTTGTTCGAAATGTTCTCAGCTACATTTTGATATACCACAACCCTACTTTTGGTGACTTAGATGACTTGGAATTCTTGCGCGTTGAGGGTTACGGGGCTTGAATAAGTGCGATTACGCCCAAATTAGCGAAAACCGGCACTTTTTTGGTCTTCGGAAATGGATAAAAGTTCTTCGTGATGGTCCCAGGAGCAATTATATGGGTCACAACCCTATTTTTGCAACTTTGAAAATTTTAGTGGGTAAGAGTTATGCCCCTTGATTAAGCGATTTCATCAAATATTGGGAAAACCGTCGCTTTTTTGGAATTTTTGGACCAACTTTTGTTGTTCGAAATGTTCTCAGCTACATTTTGATATACCACAACCCTACTTTTGGTGACTTAGATGACTTGGAATTCTTGCGCGTTGAGGGTTACGGGGCTTGAATAAGTGCGATTACGCCCAAATTAGTGAAAACCGGCACTTTTTTGGTCTTCGGAAATGGATAAAAGTTCTTCGTGATGGTCCCAGGAGCAATTAGATGGGTCACAACCCTATTTTTGCAACTTTGAAAATTTTAGTGGGTAAGAGTTATGCCCCTTGATTAAGCGATTTCATCAAATATTGGGAAAACCGTCGCTTTTTTGGAATTTTTGGACCAACTTTTGTTGTTCGAAATGTTCTCAGCTACATTTTGATATACCACAACCCTACTTTTGGTGACTTAGATGACTTGGAATTCTTGCGCGTTGAGGGTTACGGGGCTTGAATAAGTGCGATTACGCCCAAATTAGCGAAAACCGGCACTTTTTTGGTCTTCGGAAATGGATAAAAGTTCTTCGTGATGGTCCCAGGAGCAATTAGATGGGTCACAACCCTATTTTTGCAACTTTGAAAATTTTAGTGGGTAAGAGTTATGCCCCTTGATTAAGCGATTTCATCAAATATTGGGAAAACCGTCGCTTTTTTGGAATTTTTGGACCAACTTTTGTTGTTCGAAATGTTCTCAGCTACATTTTGATATACCACAACCCTACTTTTGGTGACTTAGATGACTTGGAATTCTCGCGCGTTGAGGGTTACGGGGCTTGAATAAGTGCGATTACGCCCAAATTAGCGAAAACCGGCACTTTTTGGGTCTTCGGAAATGGATAAAAGTTCTTCGTGATGGTCCCAGGAGCAATTAGATGGGTCACAACCCTATTTTTGCAACTTTGAAAATTTTAGTGGGTAAGAGTTATGCCCCTTGATTAAGCGATTTCATCAAATATTGGGAAAACCGTCGCTTTTTTGGAATTTTTGGACCAACTTTTGTTGTTCGAAATGTTCTCAGCTACATTTTGATATACCACAACCCTACTTTTGGTGACTTAGATGACTTGGAATTCTTGCGCGTTGAGGGTTACGGGGCTTGAATAAGTGCGATTACGCCCAAATTAGCGAAAACCGGCACTTTTTTGGTCTTCGGAAATGGATAAAAGTTCTTCGTGATGGTCCCAGGAGCAATTAGATGGGTCACAACCCTATTTTTGCAACTTTGAAAATTTTAGTGGGTAAGAGTTATGCCCCTTGATTAAGCGATTTCATCAAATATTGGGAAAACCGTCGCTTTTTTGGAATTTTTTGACCAACTTTTGTTGTTCGAAATGTTCTCAGCTACATTTTGATATACCACAACCCTACTTTTGGTGACTTAGATGACTTGGAATTCTTGCGCGTTGAGGGTTACGGGGCTTGAATAAGTGCGATTACGCCCAAATTAGCGAAAACCGGCACTTTTTTGGTCTTCGGAAATGGATAAAAGTTCTTCGTGATGGTCCCAGGAGCAATTAGATGGGTCACAACCCTATTTTTGCAACTTTGAAAATTTTAGTGGGTAAGAGTTATGCCCCTTGATTAAGCGATTTCATCAAATATTGGGAAAACCGTCGCTTTTTTGGAATTTTTGGACCAACTTTTGTTGTTCGAAATGTTCTCAGCTACATTTTGATATACCACAACCCTACTTTTGGTGACTTAGATGACTTGGAATTCTTGCGCGTTGAGGGTTACGGGGCTTGAATAAGTGCGATTACGCCCAAATTAGCGAAAACCGGCACTTTTTTGGTCTTCGGAAATGGATAAAAGTTCTTCGTGATGGTCCCAGGAGCAATTAGATGGGTCACAACCCTATTTTTGCAACTTTGAAAATTTTAGTGGGTAAGAGTTATGCCCCTTGATTAAGCGATTTCATCAAATATTGGGAAAACCGTCGCTTTTTTGGAATTTTTGGACCAACTTTTGTTGTTCGAAATGTTCTCAGCTACATTTTGATATACCACAACCCTACTTTTGGTGACTTAGATGACTTGGAATTCTCGCGCGTTGAGGGTTACGGGGCTTGAATAAGTGCGATTACGCCCAAATTAGCGAAAACCGGCACTTTTTGGGTCTTCGGAAATGGATAAAAGTTCTTCGTGATGGTCCCAGGAGCAATTAGATGGGTCACAACCCTATTTTTGCAACTTTGAAAATTTTAGTGGGTAAGAGTTATGCCCCTTGATTAAGCGATTTCATCAAATATTGGGAAAACCGTCGCTTTTTTGGAATTTTTGGACCAACTTTTGTTGTTCGAAATGTTCTCAGCTACATTTTGATATACCACAACCCTACTTTTGGTGACTTAGATGACTTGGAATTCTTGCGCGTTGAGGGTTACGGGGCTTGAATAAGTGCGATTACGCCCAAATTAGCGAAAACCGGCACTTTTTTGGTCTTCGGAAATGGATAAAAGTTCTTCGTGATGGTCCCAGGAGCAATTAGATGGGTCACAACCCTATTTTTGCAACTTTGAAAATTTTAGTGGGTAAGAGTTATGCCCCTTGATTAAGCGATTTCATCAAATATTGGGAAAACCGTCGCTTTTTTGGAATTTTTTGACCAACTTTTGTTGTTCGAAATGTTCTCAGCTACATTTTGATATACCACAACCCTACTTTTGGTGACTTAGATGACTTGGAATTCTTGCGCGTTGAGGGTTACGGGGCTTGAATAAGTGCGATTACGCCCAAATTAGCGAAAACCGGCACTTTTTTGGTCTTCGGAAATGGATAAAAGTTCTTCGTGATGGTCCCAGGAGCAATTAGATGGGTCACAACCCTATTTTTGCAACTTTGAAAATTTTAGTGGGTAAGAGTTATGCCCCTTGATTAAGCGATTTCATCAAATATTGGGAAAACCGTCGCTTTTTTGGAATTTTTGGACCAACTTTTGTTGTTCGAAATGTTCTCAGCTACATTTTGATATACCACAACCCTACTTTTGGTGACTTAGATGACTTGGAATTCTTGCGCGTTGAGGGTTACGGGGCTTGAATAAGTGCGATTACGCCCAAATTAGCGAAAACCGGCACTTTTTTGGTCTTCGGAAATGGATAAAAGTTCTTCGTGATGGTCCCAGGAGCAATTAGATGGGTCACAACCCTATTTTTGCAACTTTGAAAATTTTAGTGGGTAAGAGTTATGCCCCTTGATTAAGCGATTTCATCAAATATTGGGAAAACCGTCGCTTTTTTGGAATTTTTGGACCAACTTTTGTTGTTCGAAATGTTCTCAGCTACATTTTGATATACCGCAACCCTACTTTTGGTGACTTAGATGACTTGGAATTCTTGCGCGTTGAGGGTTACGGGGCTTGAATAAGTGCGATTACGCCCAAATTAGCGAAAACCGGCACTTTTTTGGTCTTCGGAAATGGATAAAAGTTCTTCGTGATGGTCCCAGGAGCAATTAGATGGGTCACAACCCTATTTTTGCAACTTTGAAAATTTTAGTGGGTAAGAGTTATGCCCCTTGATTAAGCGATTTCATCAAATATTGGGAAAACCGTCGCTTTTTTGGAATTTTTGGACCAACTTTTGTTGTTCGAAATGTTCTCAGCTACATTTTGATATACCACAACCCTACTTTTGGTGACTTAGATGACTTGGAATTCTTGCGCGTTGAGGGTTACGGGGCTTGAATAAGTGCGATTACGCCCAAATTAGCGAAAACCGGCACTTTTTTGGTCTTCGGAAATGGATAAAAGTTCTTCGTGATGGTCCCAGGAGCAATTAGATGGGTCACAACCCTATTTTTGCAACTTTGAAAATTTTAGTGGGTAAGAGTTATGCCCCTTGATTAAGCGATTTCATCAAATATTGGGAAAACCGTCGCTTTTTTGGAATTTTTGGACCAACTTTTGTTGTTCGAAATGTTCTCAGCTACATTTTGATATACCACAACCCTACTTTTGGTGACTTAGATGACTTGGAATTCTTGCGCGTTGAGGGTTACGGGGCTTGAATAAGTGCGATTACGCCTAAATTAGCGAAAACCGGCACTTTTTTGGTCTTCGGAAATGGATAAAAGTTCTTCGTGATGGTCCCAGGAGCAATTAGATGGGTCACAACCCTATTTTTGCAACTTTGAAAATTTTAGTGGGTAAGAGTTATGCCCCTTGATTAAGCGATTTCATCAAATATTGGGAAAACCGTCGCTTTTTTGGAATTTTTGGACCAACTTTTGTTGTTCGAAATGTTCTCAGCTA
This sequence comes from Steromphala cineraria, assembly GCA_916613615.1. Taxonomy (NCBI): domain Eukaryota; kingdom Metazoa; phylum Mollusca; class Gastropoda; order Trochida; family Trochidae; genus Steromphala; species Steromphala cineraria. Next base: position 12,310,729 of record OU744733.1, read on the forward strand.
CATTTTGATATACCACAACCCTACTTTTGGTGACTTAGATGACTTGGAATTCTTGCGCGTTGAGGGTTACGGGGCTTGAATAAGTGCGATTACGCCCAAATTAGCGAAAACCGGCACTTTTTTGGTCTTCGGAAATGGATAAAAGTTCTTCGTGATGGTCCCAGGAGCAATTAAATGGGTCACAACCCTATTTTTGCAACTTTGAAAATTTTAGTGGGTAAGAGTTATGCCCCTTGATTAAGCGATTTCATCAAATATTGGGAAAACCGTCGCTTTTTTGGAATTTTTGGACCAACTTTTGTTGTTCGAAATGTTCTCAGCTACATTTTGATATACCACAACCCTACTTTTGGTGACTTAGATGACTTGGAATTCTTGCGCGTTGAGGGTTACGGGGCTTGAATAAGTGCGATTACGCCCAAATTAGCGAAAACCGGCACTTTTTTGGTCTTCGGAAATGGATAAAAGTTCTTCGTGATGGTCCCAGGAGCAATTAGATGGGTCACAACCCTATTTTTGCAACTTTGAAAATTTTAGTGGGTAAGAGTTATGCCCCTTGATTAAGCGATTTCATCAAATATTGGGAAAACCGTCGCTTTTTTGGAATTTTTGGACCAACTTTTGTTGTTCGAAATGTTCTCAGCTACATTTTGATATACCACAACCCTACTTTTGGTGACTTAGATGACTTGGAATTCTTGCGCGTTGAGGGTTACGGGGCTTGAATAAGTGCGATTACGCCCAAATTAGCGAAAACCGGCACTTTTTTGGTCTTCGGAAATGGATAAAAGTTCTTCGTGATGGTCCCAGGAGCAATTAGATGGGTCACAACCCTATTTTTGCAACTTTGAAAATTTTAGTGGGTAAGAGTTATGCCCCTTGATTAAGCGATTTCATCAAATATTGGGAAAACCGTCGCTTTTTTGGAATTTTTGGACCAACTTTTGTTGTTCGAAATGTTCTCAGCTACATTTTGATATACCACAACCCTACTTTTGGTGACTTAGATGACTTGGAATTCTTGCGCGTTGAGGGTTACGGGGCTTGAATAAGTGCGATTACGCCCAAATTAGCGAAAACCGGCACTTTTTTGGTCTTCGGAAATGGATAAAAGTTCTTCGTGATGGTCCCAGGAGCAATTAGATGGGTCACAACCCTATTTTTGCAACTTTGAAAATTTTAGTGGGTAAGAGTTATGCCCCTTGATTAAGCGATTTCATCAAATATTGGGAAAACCGTCGCTTTTTTGGAATTTTTGGACCAACTTTTGTTGTTCGAAATGTTCTCAGCTACATTTTGATATACCACAACCCTACTTTTGGTGACTTAGATGACTTGGAATTCTTGCGCGTTGAGGGTTACGGGGCTTGAATAAGTGCGATTACGCCCAAATTAGCGAAAACCGGCACTTTTTTGGTCTTCGGAAATGGATAAAAGTTCTTCGTGATGGTCCCAGGAGCAATTAGATGGGTCACAACCCTATTTTTGCAACTTTGAAAATTTTAGTGGGTAAGAGTTATGCCCCTTGATTAAGCGATTTCATCAAATATTGGGAAAACCGTCGCTTTTTTGGAATTTTTGGACCAACTTTTGTTGTTCGAAATGTTCTCAGCTACATTTTGATATACCACAACCCTACTTTTGGTGACTTAGATGACTTGGAATTCTTGCGCGTTGAGGGTTACGGGGCTTGAATAAGTGCGATTACGCCCAAATTAGCGAAAACCGGCACTTTTTTGGTCTTCGGAAATGGATAAAAGTTCTTCGTGATGGTCCCAGGAGCAATTAGATGGGTCACAACCCTATTTTTGCAACTTTGAAAATTTTAGTGGGTAAGAGTTATGCCCCTTGATTAAGCGATTTCATCAAATATTGGGAAAACCGTCGCTTTTTTGGAATTTTTGGACCAACTTTTGTTGTTCGAAATGTTCTCAGCTACATTTTGATATACCACAACCCTACTTTTGGTGACTTAGATGACTTGGAATTCTTGCGCGTTGAGGGTTACGGGGCTTGAATAAGTGCGATTACGCCCAAATTAGCGAAAACCGGCACTTTTTTGGTCTTCGGAAATGGATAAAAGTTCTTCGTGATGGTCCCAGGAGCAATTAGATGGGTCACAACCCTATTTTTGCAACTTTGAAAATTTTAGTGGGTAAGAGTTATGCCCCTTGATTAAGCGATTTCATCAAATATTGGGAAAACCGTCGCTTTTTTGGAATTTTTGGACCAACTTTTGTTGTTCGAAATGTTCTCAGCTACATTTTGATATACCACAACCCTACTTTTGGTGACTTAGATGACTTGGAATTCTTGCGCGTTGAGGGTTACGGGGCTTGAATAAGTGCGATTACGCCCAAATTAGCGAAAACCGGCACTTTTTTGGTCTTCGGAAATGGATAAAAGTTCTTCGTGATGGTCCCAGGAGCAATTAGATGGGTCACAACCCTATTTTTGCAACTTTGAAAATTTTAGTGGGTAAGAGTTATGCCCCTTGATTAAGCGATTTCATCAAATATTGGGAAAACCGTCGCTTTTTTGGAATTTTTGGACCAACTTTTGTTGTTCGAAATGTTCTCAGCTACATTTTGATATACCACAACCCTACTTTTGGTGACTTAGATGACTTGGAATTCTTGCGCGTTGAGGGTTACGGGGCTTGAATAAGTGCGATTACGCCCAAATTAGCGAAAACCGGCACTTTTTTGGTCTTCGGAAATGGATAAAAGTTCTTCGTGATGGTCCCAGGAGCAATTAGATGGGTCACAACCCTATTTTTGCAACTTTGAAAATTTTAGTGGGTAAGAGTTATGCCCCTTGATTAAGCGATTTCATCAAATATTGGGAAAACCGTCGCTTTTTTGGAATTTTTGGACCAACTTTTGTTGTTCGAAATGTTCTCAGCTACATTTTGATATACCACAACCCTACTTTTGGTGACTTAGATGACTTGGAATTCTTGCGCGTTGAGGGTTACGGGGCTTGAATAAGTGCGATTACGCCCAAATTAGCGAAAACCGGCACTTTTTTGGTCTTCGGAAATGGATAAAAGTTCTTCGTGATGGTCCCAGGAGCAATTAGATGGGTCACAACCCTATTTTTGCAACTTTGAAAATTTTAGTGGGTAAGAGTTATGCCCCTTGATTAAGCGATTTCATCAAATATTGGGAAAACCGTCGCTTTTTTGGAATTTTTGGACCAACTTTTGTTGTTCGAAATGTTCTCAGCTACATTTTGATATACCACAACCCTACTTTTGGTGACTTAGATGACTTGGAATTCTTGCGCGTTGAGGGTTACGGGGCTTGAATAAGTGCGATTACGCCCAAATTAGCGAAAACCGGCACTTTTTTGGTCTTCGGAAATGGATAAAAGTTCTTCGTGATGGTCCCAGGAGCAATTAAATGGGTCACAACCCTATTTTTGCAACTTTGAAAATTTTAGTGGGTAAGAGTTATGCCCCTTGATTAAGCGATTTCATCAAATATTGGGAAAACCGTCGCTTTTTTGGAATTTTTGGACCAACTTTTGTTGTTCGAAATGTTCTCAGCTACATTTTGATATACCACAACCCTACTTTTGGTGACTTAGATGACTTGGAATTCTTGCGCGTTGAGGGTTACGGGGCTTGAATAAGTGCGATTACGCCCAAATTAGCGAAAACCGGCACTTTTTTGGTCTTCGGAAATGGATAAAAGTTCTTCGTGATGGTCCCAGGAGCAATTAGATGGGTCACAACCCTATTTTTGCAACTTTGAAAATTTTAGTGGGTAAGAGTTATGCCCCTTGATTAAGCGATTTCATCAAATATTGGGAAAACCGTCGCTTTTTTGGAATTTTTGGACCAACTTTTGTTGTTCGAAATGTTCTCAGCTACATTTTGATATACCACAACCCTACTTTTGGTGACTTAGATGACTTGGAATTCTTGCGCGTTGAGGGTTACGGGGCTTGAATAAGTGCGATTACGCCCAAATTAGCGAAAACCGGCACTTTTTTGGTCTTCGGAAATGGATAAAAGTTCTTCGTGATGGTCCCAGGAGCAATTAGATGGGTCACAACCCTATTTTTGCAACTTTGAAAATTTTAGTGGGTAAGAGTTATGCCCCTTGATTAAGCGATTTCATCAAATATTGGGAAAACCGTCGCTTTTTTGGAATTTTTGGACCAACTTTTGTTGTTCGAAATGTTCTCAGCTACATTTTGATATACCACAACCCTACTTTTGGTGACTTAGATGACTTGGAATTCTTGCGCGTTGAGGGTTACGGGGCTTGAATAAGTGCGATTACGCCCAAATTAGCGAAAACCGGCACTTTTTTGGTCTTCGGAAATGGATAAAAGTTCTTCGTGATGGTCCCAGGAGCAATTAGATGGGTCACAACCCTATTTTTGCAACTTTGAAAATTTTAGTGGGTAAGAGTTATGCCCCTTGATTAAGCGATTTCATCAAATATTGGGAAAACCGTCGCTTTTTTGGAATTTTTGGACCAACTTTTGTTGTTCGAAATGTTCTCAGCTACATTTTGATATACCACAACCCTACTTTTGGTGACTTAGATGACTTGGAATTCTTGCGCGTTGAGGGTTACGGGGCTTGAATAAGTGCGATTACGCCCAAATTAGCGAAAACCGGCACTTTTTTGGTCTTCGGAAATGGATAAAAGTTCTTCGTGATGGTCCCAGGAGCAATTAGATGGGTCACAACCCTATTTTTGCAACTTTGAAAATTTTAGTGGGTAAGAGTTATGCCCCTTGATTAAGCGATTTCATCAAATATTGGGAAAACCGTCGCTTTTTTGGAATTTTTGGACCAACTTTTGTTGTTCGAAATGTTCTCAGCTACATTTTGATATACCACAACCCTACTTTTGGTGACTTAGATGACTTGGAATTCTTGCGCGTTGAGGGTTACGGGGCTTGAATAAGTGCGATTACGCCCAAATTAGCGAAAACCGGCACTTTTTTGGTCTTCGGAAATGGATAAAAGTTCTTCGTGATGGTCCCAGGAGCAATTAGATGGGTCACAACCCTATTTTTGCAACTTTGAAAATTTTAGTGGGTAAGAGTTATGCCCCTTGATTAAGCGATTTCATCAAATATTGGGAAAACCGTCGCTTTTTTGGAATTTTTGGACCAACTTTTGTTGTTCGAAATGTTCTCAGCTACATTTTGATATACCACAACCCTACTTTTGGTGACTTAGATGACTTGGAATTCTTGCGCGTTGAGGGTTACGGGGCTTGAATAAGTGCGATTACGCCCAAATTAGCGAAAACCGGCACTTTTTTTGTCTTCGGAAATGGATAAAAGTTCTTCGTGATGGTCCCAGGAGCAATTAGATGAGTCACAACCCTATTTTTGCAACTTTGAAAATTTTAGTGGGTAAGAGTTATGCCCCTTGATTAAGCGATTTCATCAAATATTGGGAAAACCGTCGCTTTTTTGGAATTTTTGGACCAACTTTTGTTGTTCGAAATGTTCTCAGCTACATTTTGATATACCACAACCCTACTTTTGGTGACTTAGATGACTTGGAATTCTTGCGCGTTGAGGGTTACGGGGCTTGAATAAGTGCGATTACGCCCAAATTAGCGAAAACCGGCACTTTTTTGGTCTTCGGAAATGGATAAAAGTTCTTCGTGATGGTCCCAGGAGCAATTAGATGGGTCACAACCCTATTTTTGCAACTTTGAAAATTTTAGTGGGTAAGAGTTATGCCCCTTGATTAAGCGATTTCATCAAATATTGGGAAAACCGTCGCTTTTTTGGAATTTTTGGACCAACTTTTGTTGTTCGAAATGTTCTCAGCTACATTTTGATATACCACAACCCTACTTTTGGTGACTTAGATGACTTGGAATTCTTGCGTGTTGAGGGTTACGGGGCTTGAATAAGTGCGATTACGCCCAAATTAGCGAAAACCGGCACTTTTTTGGTCTTCGGAAATGGATAAAAGTTCTTCGTGATGGTCCCAGGAGCAATTAGATGGGTCACAACCCTATTTTTGCAACTTTGAAAATTTTAGTGGGTAAGAGTTATGCCCCTTGATTAAGCGATTTCATCAAATATTGGGAAAACCGTCGCTTTTTTGGAATTTTTGGACCAACTTTTGTTGTTCGAAATGTTCTCAGCTACATTTTGATATACCACAACCCTACTTTTGGTGACTTAGATGACTTGGAATTCTTGCGCGTTGAGGGTTACGGGGCTTGAATAAGTGCGATTACGCCCAAATTAGCGAAAACCGGCACTTTTTTGGTCTTCGGAAATGGATAAAAGTTCTTCGTGATGGTCCCAGGAGCAATTAGATGGGTCACAACCCTATTTTTGCAACTATGAAAATTTTAGTGGGTAAGAGTTATGCCCCTTGATTAAGCGATTTCATCAAATATTGGGAAAACCGTCGCTTTTTTGGAATTTTTGGACCAACTTTTGTTGTTCGAAATGTTCTCAGCTACATTTTGATATACCACAACCCTACTTTTGGTGACTTAGATGACTTGGAATTCTTGCGCGTTGAGGGTTACGGGGCTTGAATAAGTGCGATTACGCCCAAATTAGCGAAAACCGGCACTTTTTTGGTCTTCGGAAATGGATAAAAGTTCTTCGTGATGGTCCCAGGAGCAATTAGATGGGTCACAACCCTATTTTTGCAACTTTGAAAATTTTTGTGGGTAAGAGTTATGCCCCTTGATTAAGCGATTTCATCAAATATTGGGAAAACCGTCGCTTTTTTGGAATTTTTGGACCAACTTTTGTTGTTCGAAATGTTCTCAGCTACATTTTGATATACCACAACCCTACTTTTGGTGACTTAGATGACTTGGAATTCTTGCGCGTTGAGGGTTACGGGGCTTGAATAAGTGCGATTACGCCCAAATTAGCGAAAACCGGCACTTTTTTGGTCTTCGGAAATGGATAAAAGTTCTTCGTGATGGTCCCAGGAGCAATTAGATGGGTCACAACCCTATTTTTGCAACTTTGAAAATTTTAGTGGGTAAGAGTTATGCCCCTTGATTAAGCGATTTCATCAAATATTGGGAAAACCGTCGCTTTTTTGGAATTTTTGGACCAACTTTTGTTGTTCGAAATGTTCTCAGCTACATTTTGATATACCACAACCCTACTTTTGGTGACTTAGATGACTTGGAATTCTTGCGCGTTGAGGGTTACGGGGCTTGAATAAGTGCGATTACGCCCAAATTAGCGAAAACCGGCACTTTTTTGGTCTTCGGAAATGGATAAAAGTTCTTCGTGATGGTCCCAGGAGCAATTAGATGGGTCACAACCCTATTTTTGCAACTTTGAAAATTTTAGTGGGTAAGAGTTATGCCCCTTGATTAAGCGATTTCATCAAATATTGGGAAAACCGTCGCTTTTTTGGAATTTTTGGACCAACTTTTGTTGGTCGAAATGTTCTCAGCTACATTTTGATATACCACAACCCTACTTTTGGTGACTTAGATGACTTGGAATTCTTGCGCGTTGAGGGTTACGGGGCTTGAATAAGTGCGATTACGCCCAAATTAGCGAAAACCGGCACTTTTTTGGTCTTCGGAAATGGATAAAAGTTCTTCGTGATGGTCACAGGAGCAATTAGATGGGTCACAACCCTATTTTTGCAACTTTGAAAATTTTAGTGGGTAAGAGTTATGCCCCTTGATTAAGCGATTTCATCAAATATTGGGAAAACCGTCGCTTTTTTGGAATTTTTGGACCAACTTTTGTTGTTCGAAATGTTCTCAGCTACATTTTGATATACCACAACCCTACTTTTGGTGACTTAGATGACTTGGAATTCTTGCGCGTTGAGGGTTACGGGGCTTGAATAAGTGCGATTACGCCCAAATTAGCGAAAACCGGCACTTTTTTGGTCTTCGGAAATGGATAAAAGTTCTTCGTGATGGTCCCAGGAGCAATTAGATGGGTCACAACCCTATTTTTGCAACTTTGAAAATTTTAGTGGGTAAGAGTTATGCCCCTTGATTAAGCGATTTCATCAAATATTGGGAAAACCGTCGCTTTTTTGGAATTTTTGGACCAACTTTTGTTGTTCGAAATGTTCTCAGCTACATTTTGATATACCACAACCCTACTTTTGGTGACTTAGATGACTTGGAATTCTTGCGCGTTGAGGGTTACGGGGCTTGAATAAGTGCGATTACGCCCAAATTAGCGAAAACCGGCACTTTTTTGGTCTTCGGAAATGGATAAAAGTTCTTCGTGATGGTCCCAGGAGCAATTAGATGGGTCACAACCCTATTTTTGCAACTTTGAAAATTTTAGTGGGTAAGAGTTATGCCCCTTGATTAAGCGATTTCATCAAATATTGGGAAAACCGTCGCTTTTTTGGAATTTTTGGACCAACTTTTGTTGTTCGAAATGTTCTCAGCTACATTTTGATATACCACAACCCTACTTTTGGTGACTTAGATGACTTGGAATTCTTGCGCGTTGAGGGTTACGGGGCTTGAATAAGTGCGATTACGCCCAAATTAGCGAAAACCGGCACTTTTTTGGTCTTCGGAAATGGATAAAAGTTCTTCGTGATGGTCCCAGGAGCAATTAGATGGGTCACAACCCTATTTTTGCAACTTTGAAAATTTTAGTGGGTAAGAGTTATGCCCCTTGATTAAGCGATTTCATCAAATATTGGGAAAACCGTCGCTTTTTTGGAATTTTTGGACCAACTTTTGTTGTTCGAAATGTTCTCAGCTACATTTTGATATACCACAACCCTACTTTTGGTGACTTAGATGACTTGGAATTCTTGCGCGTTGAGGGTTACGGGGCTTGAATAAGTGCGATTACGCCCAAATTAGCGAAAACCGGCACTTTTTTGGTCTTCGGAAATGGATAAAAGTTCTTCGTGATGGTCCCAGGAGCAATTAGATGGGTCACAACCCTATTTTTGCAACTTTGAAAATTTTAGTGGGTAAGAGTTATGCCCCTTGATTAAGCGATTTCATCAAATATTGGGAAAACCGTCGCTTTTTTGGAATTTTTGGACCAACTTTTGTTGTTCGAAATGTTCTCAGCTACATTTTGATATACCACAACCCTACTTTTGGTGACTTAGATGACTTGGAATTCTTGCGTGTTGAGGGTTACGGGGCTTGAATAAGTGCGATTACGCCCAAATTAGCGAAAACCGGCACTTTTTTGGTCTTCGGAAATGGATAAAAGTTCTTCGTGATGGTCCCAGGAGCAATTAGATGGGTCACAACCCTATTTTTGCAACTTTGAAAATTTTAGTGGGTAAGAGTTATGCCCCTTGATTAAGCGATTTCATCAAATATTGGGAAAACCGTCGCTTTTTTGGAATTTTTGGACCAACTTTTGTTGTTCGAAATGTTCTCAGCTACATTTTGATATACCACAACCCTACTTTTGGTGACTTAGATGACTTGGAATTCTTGCGCGTTGAGGGTTACGGGGCTTGAATAAGTGCGATTACGCCCAAATTAGCGAAAACCGGCACTTTTTTGGTCTTCGGAAATGGATAAAAGTTCTTCGTGATGGTCCCAGGAGCAATTAGATGGGTCACAACCCTATTTTTGCAACTATGAAAATTTTAGTGGGTAAGAGTTATGCCCCTTGATTAAGCGATTTCATCAAATATTGGGAAAACCGTCGCTTTTTTGGAATTTTTGGACCAACTTTTGTTGTTCGAAATGTTCTCAGCTACATTTTGATATACCACAACCCTACTTTTGGTGACTTAGATGACTTGGAATTCTTGCGCGTTGAGGGTTACGGGGCTTGAATAAGTGCGATTACGCCCAAATTAGCGAAAACCGGCACTTTTTTGGTCTTCGGAAATGGATAAAAGTTCTTCGTGATGGTCCCAGGAGCAATTAGATGGGTCACAACCCTATTTTTGCAACTTTGAAAATTTTAGTGGGTAAGAGTTATGCCCCTTGATTAAGCGATTTCATCAAATATTGGGAAAACCGTCGCTTTTTTGGAATTTTTGGACCAACTTTTGTTGTTCGAAATGTTCTCAGCTACATTTTGATATACCACAACCCTACTTTTGGTGACTTAGATGACTTGGAATTCTTGCGCGTTGAGGGTTACGGGGCTTGAATAAGTGCGATTACGCCCAAATTAGCGAAAACCGGCACTTTTTTGGTCTTCGGAAATGGATAAAAGTTCTTCGTGATGGTCCCAGGAGCAATTAGATGGGTCACAACCCTATTTTTGCAACTTTGAAAATTTTAGTGGGTAAGAGTTATGCCCCTTGATTAAGCGATTTCATCAAATATTGGGAAAACCGTCGCTTTTTTGGAATTTTTGGACCAACTTTTGTTGTTCGAAATGTTCTCAGCTACATTTTGATATACCACAACCCTACTTTTGGTGACTTAGATGACTTGGAATTCTTGCGCGTTGAGGGTTACGGGGCTTGAATAAGTGCGATTACGCCCAAATTAGCGAAAACCGGCACTTTTTTGGTCTTCGGAAATGGATAAAAGTTCTTCGTGATGGTCCCAGGAGCAATTAGATGGGTCACAACCCTATTTTTGCAACTTTGAAAATTTTAGTGGGTAAGAGTTATGCCCCTTGATTAAGCGATTTCATCAAATATTGGGAAAACCGTCGCTTGTTTGGAATTTTTGGACCAACTTTTGTTGGTCGAAATGTTCTCAGCTACATTTTGATATACCACAACCCTACTTTTGGTGACTTAGATGACTTGGAATTCTTGCGCGTTGAGGGTTACGGGGCTTGAATAAGTGCGATTACGCCCAAATTAGCGAAAACCGGCACTTTTTTGGTCTTCGGAAATGGATAAAAGTTCTTCGTGATGGTCCCAGGAGCAATTAGATGGGTCACAACCCTATTTTTGCAACTTTGAAAATTTTAGTGGGTAAGAGTTATGCCCCTTGATTAAGCGATTTCATCAAATATTGGGAAAACCGTCGCTTTTTTGGAATTTTTGGACCAACTTTTGTTGTTCGAAATGTTCTCAGCTACATTTTGATATACCACAACCCTACTTTTGGTGACTTAGATGACTTGGAATTCTTGCGCGTTGAGGGTTACGGGGCTTGAATAAGTGCGATTACGCCCAAATTAGCGAAAACCGGCACTTTTTTGGTCTTCGGAAATGGATAAAAGTTCTTCGTGATGGTCCCAGGAGCAATTAGATGGGTCACAACCCTATTTTTGCAACTTTGAAAATTTTAGTGGGTAAGAGTTATGCCCCTTGATTAAGCGGTTTCATCAAATATTGGGAAAACCGTCGCTTTTTTGGAATTTTTGGACCAACTTTTGTTGTTCGAAATGTTCTCAGCTACATTTTGATATACCACAACCCTACTTTTGGTGACTTAGATGACTTGGAATTCTTGCGCGTTGAGGGTTACGGGGCTTGAATAAGTGCGATTACGCCCAAATTAGCGAAAACCGGCACTTTTTTGGTCTTCGGAAATGGATAAAAGTTCTTCGTGATGGTCCCAGGAGCAATTAGATGGGTCACAACCCTATTTTTGCAACTTTGAAAATTTTAGTGGGTAAGAGTTATGCCCCTTGATTAAGCGATTTCATCAAATATTGGGAAAACCGTCGCTTTTTTGGAATTTTTGGACCAACTTTTGTTGTTCGAAATGTTCTCAGCTACATTTTGATATACCACAACCCTACTTTTGGTGACTTAGATGACTTGGAATTCTTGCGCGTTGAGGGTTACGGGGCTTGAATAAGTGCGATTACGCCCAAATTAGCGAAAACCGGCACTTTTTTGGTCTTCGGAAATGGATAAAAGTTCTTCGTGATGGTCCCAGTAGCAATTAGATGGGTCACAACCCTATTTTTGCAACTTTGAAAATTTTAGTGGGTAAGAGTTATGCCCCTTGATTAAGCGATTTCATCAAATATTGGGAAAACCGTCGCTTTTTTGGAATTTTTGGACCAACTTTTGTTGTTCGAAATGTTCTCAGCTACATTTTGATATACCACAACCCTACTTTTGGTGACTTAGATGACTTGGAATTCTTGCGCGTTGAGGGTTACGGGGCTTGAATAAGTGCGATTACGCCCAAATTAGCGAAAACCGGCACTTTTTTGGTCTTCGGAAATGGATAAAAGTTCTTCGTGATGGTCCCAGGAGCAATTAGATGGGTCACAACCCTATTTTTGCAACTTTGAAAATTTTAGTGGGTAAGAGTTATGCCCCTTGATTAAGCGATTTCATCAAATATTGGGAAAACCGTCGCTTTTTTGGAATTTTTGGACCAACTTTTGTTGTTCGAAATGTTCTCAGCTACATTTTGATATACCACAACCCTACTTTTGGTGACTTAGATGACTTGGAATTCTTGCGCGTTGAGGGTTACGGGGCTTGAATAAGTGCGATTACGCCCAAATTAGCGAAAACCGGCACTTTTTTGGTCTTCGGAAATGGATAAAAGTTCTTCGTGATGGTCCCAGGAGCAATTAGATGGGTCACAACCCTATTTTTGCAACTTTGAAAATTTTAGTGGGTAAGAGTTATGCCCCTTGATTAAGCGATTTCATCAAATATTGGGAAAACCGTCGCTTTTTTGGAATTTTTGGACCAACTTTTGTTGTTCGAAATGTTCTCAGCTACATTTTGATATACCACAACCCTACTTTTGGTGACTTAGATGACTTGGAATTCTTGCGCGTTGAGGGTTACGGGGCTTGAATAAGTGCGATTACGCCCAAATTAGCGAAAACCGGCACTTTTTTGGTCTTCGGAAATGGATAAAAGTTCTTCGTGATGGTCCCAGGAGCAATTAGATGGGTCACAACCCTATTTTTGCAACTTTGACAATTTTAGTGGGTAAGAGTTATGCCCCTTGATTAAGCGATTTCATCAAATATTGGGAAAACCGTCGCTTTTTTGGAATTTTTGGACCAACTTTTGTTGTTCGAAATGTTCTCAGCTACATTTTGATATACCACAACCCTACTTTTGGTGACTTAGATGACTTGGAATTCTTGCGCGTTGAGGGTTACGGGGCTTGAATAAGTGCGATTACGCCCAAATTAGCGAAAACCGGCACTTTTTTGGTCTTCGGAAATGGACAAAAGTTCTTCGTGATGGTCCCAGGAGCAATTAGATGGGTCACAACCCTATTTTTGCAACTTTGAAAATTTTAGTGGGTAAGAGTTATGCCCCTTGATTAAGCGATTTCATCAAATATTGGGAAAACCGTCGCTTTTTTGGAATTTTTGGACCAACTTTTGTTTTTCGAAATGTTCTCAGCTACATTTTGATATACCACAACCCTACTTTTGGTGACTTAGATGACTTGGAATTCTTGCGCGTTGAGGGTTACGGGGCTTGAATAAGTGCGATTACGCCCAAATTAGCGAAAACCGGCACTTTTTTGGTCTTCGGAAATGGATAAAAGTTCTTCGTGATGGTCCCCAGGAGCAATTAGATGGGTCACAACCCTATTTTTGCAACTTTGAAAATTTTAGTGGGTAAGAGTTATGCCCCTTGATTAAGCGATTTCATCAAATATTGGGAAAACCGTCGCTTTTTTGGAATTTTTGGACCAACTTTTGTTGTTCGAAAATGTTCTCAGCTACATTTTGATATACCACAACCCTACTTTTGGTGACTTAGATGACTTGGAATTCTTTGCGCGTTGAGGGTTACGGGGCTTGAATAAGTGCGATTACGCCCAAATTAGCGAAAACCGGCACTTTTTTGGTCTTCGGAAATGGATAAAAGTTCTTCGGGATGGTCCCAGGAGCAATTAGATGGGTCACAACCCTATTTTTGCAACTTTGAAAATTTTAGTGGGTAAGAGTTATGCCCCTTGATTAAGCGATTTCATCAAATATTGGGAAAACCGTCGCTTTTTTGGAATTTTTGGACCAACTTTTGTTGTTCGAAATGTTCTCAGCTACATTTTGATATACCACAACCCTACTTTTGGTGACTTAGATGACTTGGAATTCTTGCGCGTTGAGGGTTACGGGGCTTGAATAAGTGCGATTACGCCCAAATTAGCGAAAACCGGCACTTTTTTGGTCTTCGGAAATGGATAAAAGTTCTTCGTGATGGTCCCCAGGAGCAATTAGATGGGTCACAACCCTATTTTTGCAACTTTGAAAATTTTAGTGGGTAAGAGTTATGCCCCTTGATTAAGCGATTTCATCAAATATTGGGAAAACCGTCGCTTTTTTGGAATTTTTGGACCAACTTTTGTTGGTCGAAATGTTCTCAGCTACATTTTGATATACCACAACCCTACTTTTGGTGACTTAGATGACTTGGAATTCTTGCGCGTTGAGGGTTACGGGGCTTGAATAAGTGCGATTACGCCCAAATTAGCGAAAACCGGCACTTTTTTGGTCTTCGGAAATGGATAAAAGTTCTTCGTGATGGTCCCAGGAGCAATTAGAATGGGTCACAACCCTATTTTTGCAACTTTGACAATTTTAGTGGGTAAGAGTTATGCCCCTTGATTAAGCGATTTCATCAAATATTGGGAAAACCGTCGCTTTTTTGGAATTTTTGGACCAACTTTTGTTGTTCGAAATGTTCTCAGCTACATTTTGATATACCACAACCCTACTTTTGGTGACTTAGATGACTTGGAATTCTTGCGCGTTGAGGGTTACGGGGCTTGAATAAGTGCGATTACGCCCAAATTAGCGAAAACCGGCACTTTTTTGGTCTTCGGAAATGGATAAAAGTTCTTCGTGATGGTCCCAGGAGCAATTAGATGGGTCACAACCCTATTTTTGCAACTTTGAAAATTTTAGTGGGTAAGAGTTATGCCCCTTGATTAAGCGATTTCATCAAATATTGGGAAAACCGTCGCTTTTTTGGAATTTTTGGACCAACTTTTGTTGTTCGAAATGTTCTCAGCTACATTTTGATATACCACAACCCTACTTTTGGTGACTTAGATGACTTGGAATTCTTGCGCGTTGAGGGTTACGGGGCTTGAATAAGTGCGATTACGCCCAAATTAGCGAAAACCGGCACTTTTTTGGTCTTCGGAAATGGATAAAAGTTCTTCGTGATGGTCCCAGGAGCAATTAGATGGGTCACAACCCTATTTTTGCAACTTTGAAAATTTTAGTGGGTAAGAGTTATGCCCCTTGATTAAGCGATTTCATCAAATATTGGGAAAACCGTCGCTTTTTTGGAATTTTTGGACCAACTTTTGTTGTTCGAAATGTTCTCAGCTACATTTTGATATACCACAACCCTACTTTTGGTGACTTAGATGACTTGGAATTCTTGCGCGTTGAGGGTTACGGGGCTTGAATAAGTGCGATTACGCCCAAATTAGCGAAAACCGGCACTTTTTTGGTCTTCGGAAATGGATAAAAGTTCTTCGTGATGGTCCCAGGAGCAATTAGATGGGTCACAACCCTATTTTTGCAACTTTGAAAATTTTAGTGGGTAAGAGTTATGCCCCTTGATTAAGCGATTTCATCAATATTGGGAAAACCGTCGCTTTTTTGGAATTTTTGGACCAACTTTTGTTGTTCGAAATGTTCTCAGCTACATTTTGATATACCACAACCCTACTTTTGGTGACTTAGATGACTTGGAATTCTTGCGCGTTGAGGGTTACGGGGCTTGAATAAGTGCGATTACGCCCAAATTAGCGAAAACCGGCACTTTTTTGGTCTTCGGAAATGGATAAAAGTTCTTTGTGATGGTCCCAGGAGCAATTAGATGGGTCACAACCCTATTTTTGCAACTTTGAAAATTTTAGTGGGTAAGAGTTATGCCCCTTGATTAAGCGATTTCATCAAATATTGGGAAAACCGTCGCTTTTTTGGAATTTTTGGACCAACTTTTGTTGTTCGAAATGTTCTCAGCTACATTTTGATATACCACAACCCTACTTTTGGTGACTTAGATGACTTGGAATTCTTGCGCGTTGAGGGTTACGGGGCTTGAATAAGTGCGATTACGCCCAAAATTAGCGAAAACCGGCACTTTTTTGGTCTTCGGAAATGGATAAAAGTTCTTCGTGATGGTCCCAGGAGCAATTAGATGGGTCACAACCCCTATTTTTGCAACTTTGACAATTTTAGTGGGTAAGAGTTATGCCCCTTGATTAAGCGATTTCATCAAATATTGGGAAAACCGTCGCTTTTTTGGAATTTTTGGACCAACTTTTGTTGTTCGAAATGTTCTCAGCTACATTTTGATATACCACAACCCTACTTTTGGTGACTTAGATGACTTGGAATTCTTGCGCGTTGAGGGTTACGGGGCTTGAATAAGTGCGATTACGCCCAAATTAGCGAAAACCGGCACTTTTTTGGTCTTCGGAAATGGATAAAAGTTCTTCGTGATGGTCCCAGGAGCAATTAGATGGGTCACAACCCTATTTTTGCAACTTTGAAAATTTTAGTGGGTAAGAGTTATGCCCCTTGATTAAGCGATTTCATCAAATATTGGGAAAAACCGTCGCTTTTTTGGAATTTTTTGGACCAACTTTTGTTTTTCGAAATGTTCTCAGCTACATTTTGATATACCACAACCCTACTTTTGGTGACTTAGATCACTTGGAATTCTTGCGCGTTGAGGGTTACGGGGCTTGAATAAGTGCGATTACGCCCAAATTAGCGAAAACCGGCACTTTTTTGGTCTTCGGAAATGGATAAAAGTTCTTCGTGATGGTCCCAGGAGCAATTAGATGGGTCACAACCCTATTTTTGCAACTTTGAAAATTTTAGTGGGTAAGAGTTATGCCCCTTGATTAAGCGATTTCATCAAATATTGGGAAAACCGTCGCTTTTTTGGAATTTTTGGACCAACTTTGTTGTTCGAAATGTTCTCAGCTACATTTTGATATACCACAACCCTACTTTTGGTGACTTAGATGACTTGGAATTCTTGCGCGTTGAGGGTTACGGGGCTTGAATAAGTGCGATTACGCCCAAATTAGCGAAAACCGGCACTTTTTTGGTCTTCGGAAATGGATAAAAGTTCTTCGTGATGGTCCCAGGAGCAATTAGATGGGTCACAACCCTATTTTTGCAACTTTGAAAATTTTAGTGGGTAAGAGTTATGCCCCTTGATTAAGCGATTTCATCAAATATTGGGAAAACCGTCGCTTTTTTGGAATTTTTGGACCAACTTTTGTTGTTCGAAATGTTCTCAGCTACATTTTGATATACCACAACCCTACTTTTGGTGACTTAGATGACTTGGAATTCTTGCGCGTTGAGGGTTACGGGGCTTGAATAAGTGCGATTACGCCCAAATTAGCGAAAACCGGCACTTTTTTTGGTCTTCGGAAATGGATAAAAGTTCTTCGTGATGGTCCCAGGAGCAATTAGATGGGTCACAACCCTATTTTTGCAACTTTGAAAATTTTAGTGGGTAAGAGTTATGCCCCTTGATTAAGCGATTTCATCAAATATGGGAAAACCGTCGCTTTTTTGGAATTTTTGGACCAACTTTTGTTGTTCGAAATGTTCTCAGCTACATTTTGATATACCACAACCCTACTTTTGGTGACTTAGATGACTTGGAATTCTTGCGCGTTGAGGGTTACGGGGCTTGAATAAGTGCGATTACGCCCAAATTAGCGAAAACCGGCACTTTTTTGGTCTTCGGAAATGGATAAAAGTTCTTCGTGATGGTCCCAGGAGCAATTAGATGGGTCACAACCCTATTTTTGCAACTTTGAAAATTTTAGTGGGTAAGAGTTATGCCCCTTGATTAAGCGATTTCATCAAATATTGGGAAAACCGTCGCTTTTTTGGAATTTTGGACCAACTTTTGTTGTTCGAAATGTTCTCAGCTACATTTTGATATACCACAACCCTACTTTTGGTGACTTAGATGACTTGGAATTCTTGCGCGTTGAGGGTTACGGGGCTTGAATAAGTGCGATTACGCCCAAATTAGCGAAACCGGCACTTTTTTGGTCTTCGGAAATGGATAAAAGTTCTTCGTGATGGTCCCAGGAGCAATTAGATGGGTCACAACCCTATTTTTGCAACTTTGAAAATTTTAGTGGGTAAGAGTTATGCCCCTTGATTAAGCGATTTCATCAAATATTGGGAAAACCGTCGCTTTTTTGGAATTTTTGGACCAACTTTTGTTGTTCGAAATGTTCTCAGCTACATTTTGATATACCACAACCTACTTTTGGTGACTTAGATGACTTGGAATTCTTGCGCGTTGAGGGTTACGGGGCTTGAATAAGTGCGATTACGCCCAAATTAGCGAAAACCGGCACTTTTTTGGTCTTCGGAAATGGATAAAAGTTCTTCGTGATGGTCCCAGGAGCAATTAGATGGGTCACAACCTATTTTTGCAACTTTGAAAATTTTAGGGGGTAAGAGTTATGCCCCTTGATTAAGCGATTTCATCAAATATTGGGAAAACCGTCGCTTTTTTGGAATTTTTGGACCAACTTTTGTTGTTCGAAATGTTCTCAGCTACATTTTGATATACCACAACCCTACTTTTGGTGACTTAGATGACTTGGAATTCTTGCGCGTTGAGGGTTACGGGGCTTGAATAAGTGCGATTACGCCAAATTAGCGAAAACCGGCACTTTTTTGGTCTTCGGAAATGGATAAAAGTTCTTCGTGATGGTCCCCAGGAGCAATTAGATGGGTCACAACCCTATTTTTGCAACTTTGAAAATTTTAGTGGGTAAGAGTTATGCCCCTTGATTAAGCGATTTCATCAAATATTGGGAAAACCGTCGCTTTTTTGGAATTTTGGACCAACTTTTGTTGTTCGAAATGTTCTCAGCTACATTTTGATATACCACAACCCTACTTTTGGTGACTTAGATGACTTGGAATTCTTGCGCGTTGAGGGTTACGGGGCTTGAATAAGTGCGATTACGCCCAAATTAGCGAAAACCGGCACTTTTTTGGTCTTCGGAAATGGATAAAAGTTCTTCGTGATGGTCCCAGGAGCAATTAGATGGGTCACAACCCTATTTTTGCAACTTTGAAAATTTTAGTGGGTAAGAGTTATGCCCCTTGATTAAGCGATTTCATCAAATATTGGGAAAACCGTCGCTTTTTTGGAATTTTTGGACCAACTTTTGTTGTTCGAAATGTTCTCAGCTACATTTTGATATACCACAACCCTACTTTTGGTGACTTAGATGACTTGGAATTCTTGCGCGTTGAGGGTTACGGGGCTTGAATAAGTGCGATTACGCCCAAATTAGCGAAAACCGGCACTTTTTTGGTCTTCGGAAATGGATAAAAGTTCTTCGTGATGGTCCCAGGAGCAATTAGATGGGTCACAACCCTATTTTTGCAACTTTGAAAATTTTAGTGGGTAAGAGTTATGCCCCTTGATTAAGCGATTTCATCAAATATTGGGAAAACCGTCGCTTTTTTGGAATTTTTGGACCAACTTTTGTTGTTCGAAATGTTCTCAGCTACATTTTGATATACCACAACCCTACTTTTGGTGACTTAGATGACTTGGAATTCTTGCGCGTTGAGGGTTACGGGGCTTGAATAAGTGCGATTACGCCCAAATTAGCGAAAACCGGCACTTTTTTGGTCTTCGGAAATGGATAAAAGTTCTTCGTGATGGTCCCAGGAGCAATTAGATGGGTCACAACCCTATTTTTGCAACTTTGAAAATTTTAGTGGGTAAGAGTTATGCCCCTTGATTAAGCGATTTCATCAAATATTGGGAAAACCGTCGCTTTTTTGGAATTTTTGGACCAACTTTTGTTGTTCGAAATGTTCTCAGCTACATTTTGATATACCACAACCCTACTTTTGGTGACTTAGATGACTTGGAATTCTTGCGCGTTGAGGGTTACGGGGCTTGAATAAGTGCGATTACGCCCAAATTAGCGAAAACCGGCACTTTTTTGGTCTTCGGAAATGGATAAAAGTTCTTCGTGATGGTCCCAGGAGCAATTAGATGGGTCACAACCCTATTTTTGCAACTTTGAAAATTTTAGTGGGTAAGAGTTATGCCCCTTGATTAAGCGATTTCATCAAATATTGGGAAAACCGTCGCTTTTTTGGAACTTTTGGACCAACTTTTGTTGTTCGAAATGTTCTCAGCTACATTTTGATATACCACAACCCTACTTTTGGTGACTTAGATGACTTGGAATTCTTGCGCGTTGAGGGTTACGGGGCTTGAATAAGTGCGATTACGCCCAAATTAGCGAAAACCGGCACTTTTTTGGTCTTCGGAAATGGATAAAAGTTCTTCGTGATGGTCCCAGGAGCAATTAGATGGGTCACAACCCTATTTTTGCAACTTTGAAAATTTTAGTGGGTAAGAGTTATGCCCCTTGATTAAGCGATTTCATCAAATATTGGGAAAACCGTCGCTTTTTTGGAATTTTTGGACCAACTTTTGTTGTTCGAAATGTTCTCAGCTACATTTTGATATACCACAACCCTACTTTTGGTGACTTAGATGACTTGGAATTCTTGCGCGTTGAGGGTTACGGGGCTTGAATAAGTGCGATTACGCCCAAATTAGCGAAAACCGGCACTTTTTTGGTCTTCGGAAATGGATAAAAGTTCTTCGTGATGGTCCCAGGAGCAATTAGATGGGTCACAACCCTATTTTTGCAACTTTGAAAATTTTAGTGGGTAAGAGTTATGCCCCTTGATTAAGCGATTTCATCAAATATTGGGAAAACCGTCGCTTTTTTGGAATTTTTGGACCAACTTTTGTTGTTCGAAATGTTCTCAGCTACATTTTGATATACCACAACCCTACTTTTGGTGACTTAGATGACTTGGAATTCTTGCGCGTTGAGGGTTACGGGGCTTGAATAAGTGCGATTACGCCCAAATTAGCGAAAACCGGCACTTTTTTGGTCTTCGGAAATGGATAAAAGTTCTTCGTGATGGTCCCAGGAGCAATTAGATGGGTCACAACCCTATTTTTGCAACTTTGAAAATTTTAGTGGGTAAGAGTTATGCCCCTTGATTAAGCGATTTCATCAAATATTGGGAAAACCGTCGCTTTTTTGGAATTTTTGGACCAACTTTTGTTGTTCGAAATGTTCTCAGCTACATTTTGATATACCACAACCCTACTTTTGGTGACTTAGATGACTTGGAATTCTTGCGCGTTGAGGGTTACGGGGCTTGAATAAGTGCGATTACGCCCAAATTAGCGAAAACCGGCACTTTTTTGGTCTTCGGAAATGGATAAAAGTTCTTCGTGATGGTCCCAGGAGCAAGTAGATGGGTCACAACCCTATTTTTGCAACTTTGAAAATTTTAGTGGGTAAGAGTTATGCCCCTTGATTAAGCGATTTCATCAAATATTGGGAAAACCGTCGCTTTTTTGGAATTTTTGGACCAACTTTTGTTGTTCGAAATGTTCTCAGCTACATTTTGATATACCACAACCCTACTTTTGGTGACTTAGATGACTTGGAATTCTTGCGCGTTGAGGGTTACGGGGCTTGAATAAGTGCGATTACGCCCAAATTAGCGAAAACCGGCACTTTTTTGGTCTTCGGAAATGGATAAAAGTTCTTCGTGATGGTCCCAGGAGCAATTAGATGGGTCACAACCCTATTTTTGCAACTTTGAAAATTTTAGTGGGTAAGAGTTATGCCCCTTGATTAAGCGATTTCATCAAATATTGGGAAAACCGTCGCTTTTTTGGAATTTTTGGACCAACTTTTGTTGTTCGAAATGTTCTCAGCTACATTTTGATATACCACAACCCTACTTTTGGTGACTTAGATGACTTGGAATTCTTGCGCGTTGAGGGTTACGGGGCTTGAATAAGTGCGATTACGCCCAAATTAGCGAAAACCGGCACTTTTTTGGTCTTCGGAAATGGATAAAAGTTCTTCGTGATGGTCCCAGGAGCAATTAGATGGGTCACAACCCTATTTTTGCAACTTTGAAAATTTTAGTGGGTAAGAGTTATGCCCCTTGATTAAGCGATTTCATCAAATATTGGGAAAACCGTCGCTTTTTTGGAATTTTTGGACCAACTTTTGTTGTTCGAAATGTTCTCAGCTACATTTTGATATACCACAACCCTACTTTTGGTGACTTAGATGACTTGGAATTCTTGCGCGTTGAGGGTTACGGGGCTTGAATAAGTGCGATTACGCCCAAATTAGCGAAAACCGGCACTTTTTTGGTCTTCGGAAATGGATAAAAGTTCTTCGTGATGGTCCCAGGAGCAATTAGATGGGTCACAACCCTATTTTTGCAACTTTGAAAATTTTAGTGGGTAAGAGTTATGCCCCTTGATTAAGCGATTTCATCAAATATTGGGAAAACCGTCGCTTTTTTGGAATTTTTGGACCAACTTTTGTTGTTCGAAATGTTCTCAGCTACATTTTGATATACCACAACCCTACTTTTGGTGACTTAGATGACTTGGAATTCTTGCGCGTTGAGGGTTACGGGGCTTGAATAAGTGCGATTACGCCCAAATTAGCGAAAACCGGCACTTTTTTGGTCTTCGGAAATGGATAAAAGTTCTTCGTGATGGTCCCAGGAGCAATTAGATGGGTCACAACCCTATTTTTGCAACTTTGAAAATTTTAGTGGGTAAGAGTTATGCCCCTTGATTAAGCGATTTCATCAAATATTGGGAAAACCGTCGCTTTTTTGGAATTTTTGGACCAACTTTTGTTGTTCGAAATGTTCTCAGCTACATTTTGATATAACACAACCCTACTTTTGGTGACTTAGATGACTTGGAATTCTTGCGCGTTGAGGGTTACGGGGCTTGAATAAGTGCGATTACGCCCAAATTAGCGAAAACCGGCACTTTTTTGGTCTTCGGAAATGGATAAAAGTTCTTCGTGATGGTCCCAGGAGCAATTAGATGGGTCACAACCCTATTTTTGCAACTTTGAAAATTTTAGTGGGTAAGAGTTATGCCCCTTGATTAAGCGATTTCATCAAATATTGGGAAAACCGTCGCTTTTTTGGAATTTTTGGACCAACTTTTGTTGTTCGAAATGTTCTCAGCTACATTTTGATATACCACCACCCTACTTTTGGTGACTTAGATGACTTGGAATTCTTGCGCGTTGAGGGTTACGGGGCTTGAATAAGTGCGATTACGCCCAAATTAGCGAAAACCGGCACTTTTTTGGTCTTCGGAAATGGATAAAAGTTCTTCGTGATGGTCCCAGGAGCAATTAGATGGGTCACAACCCTATTTTTGCAACTTTGAAAATTTTAGTGGGTAAGAGTTATGCCCCTTGATTAAGCGATTTCATCAAATATTGGGAAAACCGTCGCCTTTTTGGAATTTTTGGACCAACTTTTGTTGTTCGAAATGTTCTCAGCTACATTTTGATATACCACAACCCTACTTTTGGTGACTTAGATGACTTGGAATTCTTGCGCGTTGAGGGTTACGGGGCTTGAATAAGTGCGATTACGCCCAAATTAGCGAAAACCGGCACTTTTTTGGTCTTCGGAAATGGATAAAAGTTCTTCGTGATGGTCCCAGGAGCAATTAGATGGGTCACAACCCTATTTTTGCAACTTTGAAAATTTTAGTGGGTAAGAGTTATGCCCCTTGATTAAGCGATTTCATCAAATATTGGGAAAACCGTCGCTTTTTTGGAATTTTTGGACCAACTTTTGTTGTTCGAAATGTTCTCAGCTACATTTTGATATACCACAACCCTACTTTTGGTGACTTAGATGACTTGGAATTCTTTCGCGTTGAGGGTTACGGGGCTTGAATAAGTGCGATTACGCCCAAATTAGCGAAAACCGGCACTTTTTTGGTCTTCGGAAATGGATAAAAGTTCTTCGTGATGGTCCCAGGAGCAATTAGATGGGTCACAACCCTATTTTTGCAACTTTGAAAATTTTAGTGGGTAAGAGTTATGCCCCTTGATTAAGCGATTTCATCAAATATTGGGAAAACCGTTGCTTTTTTGGAATTTTTGGACCAACTTTTGTTGTTCGAAATGTTCTCAGCTACATTTTGATATACCACAACCCTACTTTTGGTGACTTAGATGACTTGGAATTCTTGCGCGTTGAGGGTTACGGGGCTTGAATAAGTGCGATTACGCCCAAATTAGCGAAAACCGGCACTTTTTTGGTCTTCGGAAATGGATAAAAGTTCTTCGTGATGGTCCCAGGAGCAATTAGATGGGTCACAACCCTATTTTTGCAACTTTGAAAATTTTAGTGGGTAAGAGTTATGCCCCTTGATTAAGCGATTTCATCAAATATTGGGAAAACCGTCGCTTTTTTGGAATTTTTGGACCAACTTTTGTTGTTCGAAATGTTCTCAGCTACATTTTGATATACCACAACCCTACTTTTGGTGACTTAGATGACTTGGAATTCTTGCGCGTTGAGGGTTACGGGGCTTGAATAAGTGCGATTACGCCCAAATTAGCGAAAACCGGCACTTTTTTGGTCTTCGGAAATGGATAAAAGTTCTTCGTGATGGTCCCAGGAGCAATTAGATGGGTCACAACCCTATTTTTGCAACTTTGAAAATTTTAGTGGGTAAGAGTTATGCCCCTTGATTAAGCGATTTCATCAAATATTGGGAAAACCGTCGCTTTTTTGGAATTTTTGGACCAACTTTTGTTGTTCGAAATGTTCTCAGCTACATTTTGATATACCACAACCCTACTTTTGGTGACTTAGATGACTTGGAATTCTTGCGCGTTGAGGGTTACGGGGCTTGAATAAGTGCGATTACGCCCAAATTAGCGAAAACCGGCACTTTTTTGGTCTTCGGAAATGGATAAAAGTTCTTCGTGATGGTCCCAGGAGCAATTAGATGGGTCACAACCCTATTTTTGCAACTTTGAAAATTTTAGTGGGTAAGAGTTATGCCCCTTGATTAAGCGATTTCATCAAATATTGGGAAAACCGTCGCTTTTTTGGAATTTTTGGACCAACTTTTGTTGTTCGAAATGTTCTCAGCTACATTTTGATATACCACAACCCTACTTTTGATGACTTAGATGACTTGGAATTCTTGCGCGTTGAGGGTTACGGGGCTTGAATAAGTGCGATTACGCCCAAATTAGCGAAAACCGGCACTTTTTTGGTCTTCGGAAATGGATAAAAGTTCTTCGTGATGGTCCCAGGAGCAATTAGATGGGTCACAACCCTATTTTTGCAACTTTGAAAATTTTAGTGGGTAAGAGTTATGCCCCTTGATTAAGCGATTTCATCAAATATTGGGAAAACCGTCGCTTTTTTGGAATTTTTGGACCAACTTTTGTTGTTCGAAATGTTCTCAGCTACATTTTGATATACCACAACCCTACTTTTGGTGACTTAGATGACTTGGAATTCTTGCGCGTTGAGGGTTACGGGGCTTGAATAAGTGCGATTACGCCCAAATTAGCGAAAACCGGCACTTTTTTGGTCTTCGGAAATGGATAAAAGTTCTTCGTGATGGTCCCAGGAGCAATTAGATGGGTCACAACCCTATTTTTGCAACTTTGAAAATTTTAGTGGGTAAGAGTTATGCCCCTTGATTAAGCGATTTCATCAAATATTGGGAAAACCGTCGCTTTTTTGGAATTTTTGGACCAACTTTTGTTGTTCGAAATGTTCTCAGCTACATTTTGATATACCACAACCCTACTTTTGGTGACTTAGATGACTTGGAATTCTTGCGCGTTGAGGGTTACGGGGCTTGAATAAGTGCGATTACGCCCAAATTAGCTAAAACCGGCACTTTTTTGGTCTTCGGAAATGGATAAAAGTTCTTCGTGATGGTCCCAGGAGCAATTAGATGGGTCACAACCCTATTTTTGCAACTTTGAAAATTTTAGTGGGTAAGAGTTATGCCCCTTGATTAAGCGATTTCATCAAATATTGGGAAAACCGTCGCTTTTTTGGAATTTTTGGACCAACTTTTGTTGTTCGAAATGTTCTCAGCTACATTTTGATATACCACAACCCTACTTTTGGTGACTTAGATGACTTGGAATTCTTGCGCGTTGAGGGTTACGGGGCTTGAATAAGTGCGATTACGCCCAAATTAGCGAAAACCGGCACTTTTTTGGTCTTCGGAAATGGATAAAAGTTCTTCGTGATGGTCCCAGGAGCAATTAGATGGGTCACAACCCTATTTTTGCAACTTTGAAAATTTTAGTGGGTAAGAGTTATGCCCCTTGATTAAGCGATTTCATCAAATATTGGGAAAACCGTCGCTTTTTTGGAATTTTTGGACCAACTTTTGTTGTTCGAAATGTTCTCAGCTACATTTTGATATACCACAACCCTACTTTTGGTGACTTAGATGACTTGGAATTCTTGCGCGTTGAGGGTTACGGGGCTTGAATAAGTGCGATTACGCCCAAATTAGCGAAAACCGGCACTTTTTTGGTCTTCGGAAATGGATAAAAGTTCTTCGTGATGGTCCCAGGAGCAATTAGATGGGTCACAACCCTATTTTTGCAACTTTGAAAATTTTAGTGGGTAAGAGTTATGCCCCTTGATTAAGCGATTTCATCAAATATTGGGAAAACCGTCGCTTTTTTGGAATTTTTGGACCAACTTTTGTTGTTCGAAATGTTCTCAGCTACATTTTGATATACCACCACCCTACTTTTGGTGACTTAGATGACTTGGAATTCTTGCGCGTTGAGGGTTACGGGGCTTGAATAAGTGCGATTACGCCCAAATTAGCGAAAACCGGCACTTTTTTGGTCTTCGGAAATGGATAAAAGTTCTTCGTGATGGTCCCAGGAGCAATTAGATGGGTCACAACCCTATTTTTGCAACTTTGAAAATTTTAGTGGGTAAGAGTTATGCCCCTTGATTAAGCGATTTCATCAAATATTGGGAAAACCGTCGCTTTTTTGGAATTTTTGGACCAACTTTTGTTGTTCGAAATGTTCTCAGCTACATTTTGATATACCACAACCCTACTTTTGGTGACTTAGATGACTTGGAATTCTTGCGCGTTGAGGGTTACGGGGCTTGAATAAGTGCGATTACGCCCAAATTAGCGAAAACCGGCACTTTTTTGGTCTTCGGAAATGGATAAAAGTTCTTCGTGATGGTCCCAGGAGCAATTAGATGGGTCACAACCCTATTTTTGCAACTTTGAAAATTTTAGTGGGTAAGAGTTATGCCCCTTGATTAAGCGATTTCATCAAATATTGGGAAAACCGTCGCTTTTTTGGAATTTTTGGACCAACTTTTGTTTTTCGAAATGTTCTCAGCTACATTTTGATATACCACAACCCTACTTTTGGTGACTTAGATGACTTGGAATTCTTGCGCGTTGAGGGTTACGGGGCTTGAATAAGTGCGATTACGCCCAAATTAGCGAAAACCGGCACTTTTTTGGTCTTCGGAAATGGATAAAAGTTCTTCGTGATGGTCCCAGGAGCAATTAGATGGGTCACAACCCTATTTTTGCAACTTTGAAAATTTTAGTGGGTAAGAGTTATGCCCCTTGATTAAGCGATTTCATCAAATATTGGGAAAACCGTCGCTTTTTTGGAATTTTTGGACCAACTTTTGTTGTTCGAAATGTTCTCAGCTACATTTTGATATACCACAACCCTACTTTTGGTGACTTAGATGACTTGGAATTCTTGCGCGTTGAGGGTTACGGGGCTTGAATAAGTGCGATTACGCCCAAATTAGCGAAAACCGGCACTTTTTTGGTCTTCGGAAATGGATAAAAGTTCTTCGTGATGGTCCCAGGAGCAATTAGATGGGTCACAACCCTATTTTTGCAACTTTGAAAATTTTAGTGGGTAAGAGTTATGCCCCTTGATTAAGCGATTTCATCAAATATTGGGAAAACCGTTGCTTTTTTGGAATTTTTGGACCAACTTTTGTTGTTCGAAATGTTCTCAGCTACATTTTGATATACCACAACCCTACTTTTGGTGACTTAGATGACTTGGAATTCTTGCGCGTTGAGGGTTACGGGGCTTGAATAAGTGCGATTACGCCCAAATTAGCGAAAACCGGCACTTTTTTGGTCTTCGGAAATGGATAAAAGTTCTTCGTGATGGTCCCAGGAGCAATTAGATGGGTCACAACCCTATTTTTGCAACTTTGAAAATTTTAGTGGGTAAGAGTTATGCCCCTTGATTAAGCGATTTCATCAAATATTGGGAAAACCGTCGCTTTTTTGGAATTTTTGGACCAACTTTTGTTGTTCGAAATGTTCTCAGCTACATTTTGATATACCACAACCCTACTTTTGGTGACTTAGATGACTTGGAATTATTGCGCGTTGAGGGTTACGGGGCTTGAATAAGTGCGATTACGCCCAAATTAGCGAAAACCGGCACTTTTTTGGTCTTCGGAAATGGATAAAAGTTCTTCGTGATGGTCCCAGGAGCAATTAGATGGGTCACAACCCTATTTTTGCAACTTTGAAAATTTTAGTGGGTAAGAGTTATGCCCCTTGATTAAGCGATTTCATCAAATATTGGGAAAACCGTCGCTTTTTTGGAATTTTTGGACCAACTTTTGTTGTTCGAAATGTTCTCAGCTACATTTTGATATACCACAACCCTACTTTTGGTGACTTAGATGACTTGGAATTCTTGCGCGTTGAGGGTTACGGGGCTTGAATAAGTGCGATTACGCCCAAATTAGCGAAAACCGGCACTTTTTTGGTCTTCGGAAATGGATAAAAGTTCTTCGTGATGGTCCCAGGAGCAATTAGATGGGTCACAACCCTATTTTTGCAACTTTGAAAATTTTAGTGGGTAAGAGTTATGCCCCTTGATTAAGCGATTTCATCAAATATTGGGAAAACCGTCGCTTTTTTGGAATTTTTGGACCAACTTTTGTTGTTCGAAATGTTCTCAGCTACATTTTGATATACCACAACCCTACTTTTGGTGACTTAGATGACTTGGAATTCTTGCGCGTTGAGGGTTACGGGGCTTGAATAAGTGCGATTACGCCCAAATTAGCGAAAACCGGCACTTTTTTGGTCTTCGGAAATGGATAAAAGTTCTTCGTGATGGTCCCAGGAGCAATTAGATGGGTCACAACCCTATTTTTGCAACTTTGAAAATTTTAGTGGGTAAGAGTTATGCCCCTTGATTAAGCGATTTCATCAAATATTGGGAAAACCGTCGCTTTTTTGGAATTTTTGGACCAACTTTTGTTGTTCGAAATGTTCTCAGCTACATTTTGATATACCACAACCCTACTTTTGGTGACTTAGATGACTTGGAATTCTTGCGCGTTGAGGGTTACGGGGCTTGAATAAGTGCGATTACGCCCAAATTAGCGAAAACCGGCACTTTTTTGGTCTTCGGAAATGGATAAAAGTTCTTCGTGATGGTCCCAGGAGCAATTAGATGGGTCACAACCCTATTTTTGCAACTTTGAAAATTTTAGTGGGTAAGAGTTATGCCCCTTGATTAAGCGATTTCATCAAATATTGGGAAAACCGTCGCTTTTTTGGAATTTTTGGACCAACTTATGTCGTTCGAAATGTTCTCAGCTACATTTTGATATACCACAACCCTACTTTTGGTGACTTAGATGACTTGGAATTCTTGCGCGTTGAGGGTTACGGGGCTTGAATAAGTGCGATTACGCCCAAATTAGCGAAAACCGGCACTTTTTTGGTCTTCGGAAATGGATAAAAGTTCTTCGTGATGGTCCCAGGAGCAATTAGATGGGTCACAACCCTATTTTTGCAACTTTGAAAATTTTAGTGGGTAAGAGTTATGCCCCTTGATTAAGCGATTTCATCAAATATTGGGAAAACCGTCGCTTTTTTGGAATTTTTGGACCAACTTTTGTTGTTCGAAATGTTCTCAGCTACATTTTGATATACCACAACCCTACTTTTGGTGACTTAGATGACTTGGAATTCTTGCGCGTTGAGGGTTACGGGGCTTGAATAAGTCCGATTACGCCCAAATTAGCGAAAACCGGCACTTTTTTGGTCTTCGGAAATGGATAAAAGTTCTTCGTGATGGTCCCAGGAGCAATTAGATGGGTCACAACCCTATTTTTGCAACTTTGAAAATTTTAGTGGGTAAGAGTTATGCCCCTTGATTAAGCGATTTCATCAAATATTGGGAAAACCGTCGCTTTTTTGGAATTTTTGGACCAACTTATGTCGTTCGAAATGTTCTCAGCTACATTTTGATATACCACAACCCTACTTTTGGTGACTTAGATGACTTGGAATTCTTGCGCGTTGAGGGTTACGGGGCTTGAATAAGTGCGATTACGCCCAAATTAGCGAAAACCGGCACTTTTTTGGTCTTCGGAAATGGATAAAAGTTCTTCGTGATGGACCCAGGAGCAATTAGATGGGTCACAACCCTATTTTTGCAACTTTGAAAATTTTAGTGGGTAAGAGTTATGCCCCTTGATTAAGCGATTTCATCAAATATTGGGAAAACCGTCGCTTTTTTGGAATTTTTGGACCAACTTTTGTTGTTCGAAATGTTCTCAGCTACATTTTGATATACCACAACCCTACTTTTGGTGACTTAGATGACTTGGAATTCTTGCGCGTTGAGGGTTACGGGGCTTGAATAAGTGCGATCACGCCCAAATTAGCGAAAACCGGCACTTTTTTGGTCTTCGGAAATGGATAAAAGTTCTTCGTGATGGTCCCAGGAGCAATTAGATGGGTCACAACCCTATTTTTGCAACTTTGAAAATTTTAGTGGGTAAGAGTTATGCCCCTTGATTAAGCGATTTCATCAAATATTGGGAAAACCGTCGCTTTTTTGGAATTTTTGGACCAACTTTTGTTGTTCGAAATGTTCTCAGCTACATTTTGATATACCACAACCCTACTTTTGGTGACTTAGATGACTTGGAATTCTTGCGCGTTGAGGGTTACGGGGCTTGAATAAGTGCGATTACGCCCAAATTAGCGAAAACCGGCACTTTTTTGGTCTTCGGAAATGGATAAAAGTTCTTCGTGATGGTCCCAGGAGCAATTAGATGGGTCACAACCCTATTTTTGCAACTTTGAAAATTTTAGTGGGTAAGAGTTATGCCCCTTGATTAAGCGATTTCATCAAATATTGGGAAAACCGTCGCTTTTTTGGAATTTTTGGACCAACTTTTGTTGTTCGAAATGTTCTCAGCTACATTTTGATATACCACAACCCTACTTTTGGTGACTTAGATGACTTGGAATTCTTGCGCGTTGAGGGTTACGGGGCTTGAATAAGTGCGATTACGCCCAAATTAGCGAAAACCGGCACTTTTTTGGTCTTCGGAAATGGATAAAAGTTCTTCGTGATGGTCCCAGGAGCAATTAGATGGGTCACAACCCTATTTTTGCAACTTTGAAAATTTTAGTGGGTAAGAGTTATGCCCCTTGATTAAGCAATTTCATCAAATATTGGGAAAACCGTCGCTTTTTTGGAATTTTTGGACCAACTTTTGTTGTTCGAAATGTTCTCAGCTACATTTTGATATACCACAACCCTACTTTTGGTGACTTAGATGACTTGGAATTCTTGCGCGTTGAGGGTTACGGGGCTTGAATAAGTGCGATTACGCCCAAATTAGCGAAAACCGGCACTTTTTTGGTCTTCGGAAATGGATAAAAGTTCTTCGTGATGGTCCCAGGAGCAATTAGATGGGTCACAACCCTATTTTTGCAACTTTGAAAATTTTAGTGGGTAAGAGTTATGCCCCTTGATTAAGCGATTTCATCAAATATTGGGAAAACCGTCGCTTTTTTGGAATTTTTGGACCAACTTTTGTTGTTCGAAATGTTCTCAGCTACATTTTGATATACCACAACCCTACTTTTGGTGACTTAGATGACTTGGAATTCTTGCGCGTTGAGGGTTACGGGGCTTGAATAAGTGCGATTACGCCCAAATTAGCGAAAACCGGCACTTTTTTGGTCTTCGGAAATGGATAAAAGTTCTTCGTGATGGTCCCAGGAGCAATTAGATGGGTCACAACCCTATTTTTGCAACTTTGAAAATTTTAGTGGGTAAGAGTTATGCCCCTTGATTAAGCGATTTCATCAAATATTGGGAAAACCGTCGCTTTTTTGGAATTTTTGGACCAACTTTTGTTGTTCGAAATGTTCTCAGCTACATTTTGATATACCACAACCCTACTTTTGGTGACTTAGATGACTTGGAATTCTTGCGCGTTGAGGGTTACGGGGCTTGAATAAGTGCGATTACGCCCAAATTAGCGAAAACCGGCACTTTTTTGGTCTTCGGTTATGGATAAAAGTTCTTCGTGATGGTCCCAGGAGCAATTAGATGGGTCACAACCCTATTTTTGCAACTTTGAAAATTTTAGTGGGTAAGAGTTATGCCCCTTGATTAAGCGATTTCATCAAATATTGGGAAAACCGTCGCTTTTTTGGAATTTTTGGACCAACTTTTGTTGTTCGAAATGTTCTCAGCTACATTTTGATATACCACAACCCTACTTTTGGTGACTTAGATGACTTGGAATTCTTGCGCGTTGAGGGTTACGGGGCTTGAATAAGTGCGATTACGCCCAAATTAGCGAAAACCGGCACTTTTTTGGTCTTCGGAAATGGATAAAAGTTCTTCGTGATGGTCCCAGGAGCAATTAGATGGGTCACAACCCTATTTTTGCAACTTTGAAAATTTTAGTGGGTAAGAGTTATGCCCCTTGATTAAGCGATTTCATCAAATATTGGGAAAACCGTCGCTTTTTTGGAATTTTTGGACCAACTTTTGTTGTTCGAAATGTTCTCAGCTACATTTTGATATACCACAACCCTACTTTTGGTGACTTAGATGACTTGGAATTCTTGCGCGTTGAGGGTTACGGGGCTTGAATAAGTGCGATTACGCCCAAATTAGCGAAAACCGGCACTTTTTTGGTCTTCGGAAATGGATAAAAGTTCTTCGTGATGGTCCCAGGAGCAATTAGATGGGTCACAACCCTATTTTTGCAACTTTGAAAATTTTAGTGGGTAAGAGTTATGCCCCTTGATTAAGCGATTTCATCAAATATTGGGAAAACCGTCGCTTTTTTGGAATTTTTGGACCAACTTTTGTTGTTCGAAATGTTCTCAGCTACATTTTGATATACCACAACCCTACTTTTGGTGACTTAGATGACTTGGAATTCTTGCGCGTTGAGGGTTACGGGGCTTGAATAAGTGCGATTACGCCCAAATTAGCGAAAACCGGCACTTTTTTGGTCTTCGGATATGGATAAAAGTTCTTCGTGATGGTCCCAGGAGCAATTAGATGGGTCACAACCCTATTTTTGCAACTTTGAAAATTTTAGTGGGTAAGAGTTATGCCCCTTGATTAAGCGATTTCATCAAATATTGGGAAAACCGTCGCTTTTTTGGAATTTTTGGACCAACTTTTGTTGTTCGAAATGTTCTCAGCTACATTTTGATATACCACAACCCTACTTTTGGTGACTTAGATGACTTGGAATTCTTGCGCGTTGAGGGTTACGGGGCTTGAATAAGTGCGATTACGCCCAAATTAGCGAAAACCGGCACTTTTTTGGTCTTCGGAAATGGATAAAAGTTCTTCGTGATGGTCCCAGGAGCAATTAGATGGGTCACAACCCTATTTTTGCAACTTTGAAAATTTTAGTGGGTAAGAGTTATGCCCCTTGATTAAGCGATTTCATCAAATATTGGGAAAACCGTCGCTTTTTTGGAATTTTTGGACCAACTTTTGTTGTTCGAAATGTTCTCAGCTACATTTTGATATACCACAACCCTACTTTTGGTGACTTAGATGACTTGGAATTCTTGCGCGTTGAGGGTTACGGGGCTTGAATAAGTGCGATTACGCCCAAATTAGCGAAAACCGGCACTTTTTTGGTCTTCGGATATGGATAAAAGTTCTTCGTGATGGTCCCAGGAGCAATTAGATGGGTCACAACCCTATTTTTGCAACTTTGAAAATTTTAGTGGGTAAGAGTTATGCCCCTTGATTAAGCGATTTCATCAAATATTGGGAAAACCGTCGCTTTTTTGGAATTTTTGGACCAACTTTTGTTGTTCGAAATGTTCTCAGCTACATTTTGATATACCACAACCCTACTTTTGGTGACTTAGATGACTTGGAATTCTTGCGCGTTGAGGGTTACGGGGCTTGAATAAGTGCGATTACGCCCAAATTAGCGAAAACCGGCACTTTTTTGGTCTTCGGAAATGGATAAAAGTTCTTCGTGATGGTCCCAGGAGCAATTAAATGGGTCACAACCCTATTTTTGCAACTTTGAAAATTTTAGTGGGTAAGAGTTATGCCCCATGATTAAGCGATTTCATCAAATATTGGGAAAACCGTCGCTTTTTTGGAATTTTTGGACCAACTTTTGTTGTTCGAAATGTTCTCAGCTACATTTTGATATACCACAACCCTACTTTTGGTGACTTAGATGACTTGGAATTCTTGCGCGTTGAGGGTTACGGGGCTTGAATAAGTGCGATTACGCCCAAATTAGCGAAAACCGGCACTTTTTTGGTCTTCGGAAATGGATAAAAGTTCTTCGTGATGGTCCCAGGAGCAATTAGATGGGTCACAACCCTATTTTTGCAACTTTGAAAATTTTAGTGGGTAAGAGTTATGCCCCTTGATTAAGCGATTTCATCAAATATTGGGAAAACCGTCGCTTTTTTGGAATTTTTGGACCAACTTTTGTTGTTCGAAATGTTCTCAGCTACATTTTGATATACCACAACCCTACTTTTGGTGACTTAGATGACTTGGAATTCTTGCGCGTTGAGGGTTACGGGGCTTGAATAAGTGCGATTACGCCCAAATTAGCGAAAACCGGCACTTTTTTGGTCTTCGGAAATGGATAAAAGTTCTTCGTGATGGTCCCAGGAGCAATTAGATGGGTCACAACCCTATTTTTGCAACTTTGAAAATTTTAGTGGGTAAGAGTTATGCCCCTTGATTAAGCGATTTCATCAAATATTGGGAAAACCGTCGCTTTTTTGGAATTTTTGGACCAACTTTTGTTGTTCGAAATGTTCTCAGCTACATTTTGATATACCACAACCCTACTTTTGGTGACTTAGATGACTTGGAATTCTTGCGCGTTGAGGGTTACGGGGCTTGAATAAGTGCGATTACGCCCAAATTAGCGAAAACCGGCACTTTTTTGGTCTTCGGAAATGGATAAAAGTTCTTCGTGATGGTCCCAGGAGCAATTAGATGGGTCACAACCCTATTTTTGCAACTTTGAAAATTTTTGTGGGTAAGAGTTATGCCCCTTGATTAAGCGATTTCATCAAATATTGGGAAAACCGTCGCTTTTTTGGAATTTTTGGACCAACTTTTGTTGTTCGAAATGTTCTCAGCTACATTTTGATATACCACAACCCTACTTTTGGTGACTTAGATGACTTGGAATTCTTGCGCGTTGAGGGTTACGGGGCTTGAATAAGTGCGATTACGCCCAAATTAGCGAAAACCGGCACTTTTTTGGTCTTCGGAAATGGATAAAAGTTCTTCGTGATGGTCCCAGGAGCAATTAGATGGGTCACAACCCTATTTTTGCAACTTTGAAAATTTTAGTGGGTAAGAGTTATGCCCCTTGATTAAGCGATTTCATCAAATATTGGGAAAACCGTCGCTTTTTTGGAATTTTTGGACCAACTTTTGTTGTTCGAAATGTTCTCAGCTACATTTTGATATACCACAACCCTACTTTTGGTGACTTAGATGACTTGGAATTCTTGCGCGTTGAGGGTTACGGGGCTTGAATAAGTGCGATTACGCCCAAATTAGCGAAAACCGGCACTTTTTTGGTCTTCGGAAATGGATAAAAGTTCTTCGTGATGGTCCCAGGAGCAATTAGATGGGTCACAACCCTATTTTTGCAACTTTGAAAATTTTAGTGGGTAAGAGTTATGCCCCTTGATTAAGCGATTTCATCAAATATTGGGAAAACCGTCGCTTTTTTGGAATTTTTGGACCAACTTTTGTTGTTCGAAATGTTCTCAGCTACATTTTGATATACCACAACCCTACTTTTGGTGACTTAGATGACTTGGAATTCTTGCGCGTTGAGGGTTACGGGGCTTGAATAAGTGCGATTACGCCCAAATTAGCGAAAACCGGCACTTTTTTGGTCTTCGGAAATGGATAAAAGTTCTTCGTGATGGTCCCAGGAGCAATTAGATGGGTCACAACCCTATTTTTGCAACTTTGAAAATTTTAGTGGGTAAGAGTTATGCCCCTTGATTAAGCGATTTCATCAAATATTGGGAAAACCGTCGCTTTTTTGGAATTTTTGGACCAACTTTTGTTGTTCGAAATGTTCTCAGCTACATTTTGATATACCACAACCCTACTTTTGGTGACTTAGATGACTTGGAATTCTTGCGCGTTGAGGGTTACGGGGCTTGAATAAGTGCGATTACGCCCAAATTAGCGAAAACTGGCACTTTTTTGGTCTTCGGAAATGGATAAAAGTTCTTCGTGATGGTCCCAGGAGCAATTAGATGGGTCACAACCCTATTTTTGCAACTTTGAAAATTTTAGTGGGTAAGAGTTATGCCCCTTGATTAAGCGATTTCATCAAATATTGGGAAAACCGTCGCTTTTTTGGAATTTTTGGACCAACTTTTGTTGTTCGAAATGTTCTCAGCTACATTTTGATATACCACAACCCTACTTTTGGTGACTTAGATGACTTGGAATTCTTGCGCGTTGAGGGTTACGGGGCTTGAATAAGTGCGATTACGCCCAAATTAGCGAAAACCGGCACTTTTTTGGTCTTCGGAAATGGATAAAAGTTCTTCGTGATGGTCCCAGGAGCAATTAGATGGGTCACAACCCTATTTTTGCAACTTTGAAAATTTTAGTGGGTAAGAGTTATGCCCCTTGATTAAGCGATTTCATCAAATATTGGGAAAACCGTCGCTTTTTTGGAATTTTTGGACCAACTTTTGTTGTTCGAAATGTTCTCAGCTACATTTTGATATACCACAACCCTACTTTTGGTGACTTAGATGACTTGGAATTCTTGCGCGTTGAGGGTTACGGGGCTTGAATAAGTGCGATTACGCCCAAATTAGCGAAAACCGGCACTTTTTTGGTCTTCGGAAATGGATAAAAGTTCTTCGTGATGGTCCCAGGAGCAATTAGATGGGTCACAACCCTATTTTTGCAACTTTGAAAATTTTAGTGGGTAAGAGTTATGCCCCTTGATTAAGCGATTTCATCAAATATTGGGAAAACCGTCGCTTTTTTGGAATTTTTGGACCAACTTTTGTTGTTCGAAATGTTCTCAGCTACATTTTGATATACCACAACCCTACTTTTGGTGACTTAGATGACTTGGAATTCTTGCGCGTTGAGGGTTACGGGGCTTGAATAAGTGCGATTACGCCCAAATTAGCGAAAACCGGCACTTTTTTGGTCTTCGGAAATGGATAAAAGTTCTTCGTGATGGTCCCAGGAGCAATTAGATGGGTCACAACCCTATTTTTGCAACTTTGAAAATTTTAGTGGGTAAGAGTTATGCCCCTTGATTAAGCGATTTCATCAAATATTGGGAAAACCGTCGCTTTTTTGGAATTTTTGGACCAACTTTTGTTGTTCGAAATGTTCTCAGCTACATTTTGATATACCACAACCCTACTTTTGGTGACTTAGATGACTTGGAATTCTTGCGCGTTGAGGGTTACGGGGCTTGAATAAGTGCGATTACGCCCAAATTAGCGAAAACCGGCACTTTTTTGGTCTTCGGAAATGGATAAAAGTTCTTCGTGATGGTCCCAGGAGCAATTAGATGGGTCACAACCCTATTTTTGCAACTTTGAAAATTTTAGTGGGTAAGAGTTATGCCCCTTGATTAAGCGATTTCATCAAATATTGGGAAAACCGTCGCTTTTTTGGAATTTTTGGACCAACTTTTGTTGTTCGAAATGTTCTCAGCTACATTTTGATATACCACAACCCTACTTTTGGTGACTTAGATGACTTGGAATTCTTGCGCGTTGAGGGTTACGGGGCTTGAATAAGTGCGATTACGCCCAAATTAGCGAAAACCGGCACTTTTTTGGTCTTCGGAAATGGATAAAAGTTCTTCGTGATGGTCCCAGGAGCAATTAGATGGGTCACAACCCTATTTTTGCAACTTTGAAAATTTTAGTGGGTAAGAGTTATGCCCCTTGATTAAGCGATTTCATCAAATATTGGGAAAACCGTCGCTTTTTTGGAATTTTTGGACCAACTTTTGTTGTTCGAAATGTTCTCAGCTACATTTTGATATACCACAACCCTACTTTTGGTGACTTAGATGACTTGGAATTCTTGCGCGTTGAGGGTTACGGGGCTTGAATAAGTGCGATTACGCCCAAATTAGCGAAAACCGGCACTTTTTTGGTCTTCGGAAATGGATAAAAGTTCTTCGTGATGGTCCCAGGAGCAATTAGATGGGTCACAACCCTATTTTTGCAACTTTGAAAATTTTAGTGGGTAAGAGTTATGCCCCTTGATTAAGCGATTTCATCAAATATTGGGAAAACCGTCGCTTTTTTGGAATTTTTGGACCAACTTTTGTTGTTCGAAATGTTCTCAGCTACATTTTGATATACCACAACCCTACTTTTGGTGACTTAGATGACTTGGAATTCTTGCGCGTTGAGGGTTACGGGGCTTGAATAAGTGCGATTACGCCCAAATTAGCGAAAACCGGCACATTTTTGGTCTTCGGAAATGGATAAAAGTTCTTCGTGATGGTCCCAGGAGCAATTAGATGGGTCACAACCCTATTTTTGCAACTTTGAAAATTTTAGTGGGTAAGAGTTATGCCCCTTGATTAAGCGATTTCATCAAATATTGGGAAAACCGTCGCTTTTTTGGAATTTTTGGACCAACTTTTGTTGTTCGAAATGTTCTCAGCTACATTTTGATATACCACAACCCTACTTTTGGTGACTTAGATGACTTGGAATTCTTGCGCGTTGAGGGTTACGGGGCTTGAATAAGTGCGATTACGCCCAAATTAGCGAAAACCGGCACTTTTTTGGTCTTCGTAAATGGATAAAAGTTCTTCGTGATGGTCCCAGGAGCAATTAGATGGGTCACAACCCTATTTTTGCAACTTTGAAAATTTTAGTGGGTAAGAGTTATGCCCCTTGATTAAGCGATTTCATCAAATATTGGGAAAACCGTCGCTTTTTTGGAATTTTTGGACCAACTTTTGTTGTTCGAAATGTTCTCAGCTACATTTTGATATACCACAACCCTACTTTTGGTGACTTAGATGACTTGGAATTCTTGCGCGTTGAGGGTTACGGGGCTTGAATAAGTGCGATTACGCCCAAATTAGCGAAAACCGGCACTTTTTTGGTCTTCGGAAATGGATAAAAGTTCTTCGTGATGGTCCCAGGAGCAATTAGATGGGTCACAACCCTATTTTTGCAACTTTGAAAATTTTAGTGGGTAAGAGTTATGCCCCTTGATAAAGCGATTTCATCAAATATTGGGAAAACCGTCGCTTTTTTGGAATTTTTGGACCAACTTTTGTTGTTCGAAATGTTCTCAGCTACATTTTGATATACCACAACCCTACTTTTGGTGACTTAGATGACTTGGAATTCTTGCGCGTTGAGGGTTACGGGGCTTGAATAAGTGCGATTACGCCCAAATTAGCGAAAACCGGCACTTTTTTGGTCTTCGGAAATGGATAAAAGTTCTTCGTGATGGTCCCAGGAGCAATTAGATGGGTCACAACCCTATTTTTGCAACTTTGAAAATTTTAGTGGGTAAGAGTTATGCCCCTTGATTAAGCGATTTCATCAAATATTGGGAAAACCGTCGCTTTTTTGGAATTTTTGGACCAACTTTTGTTGTTCGAAATGTTCTCAGCTACATTTTGATATACCACAACCCTACTTTTGGTGACTTAGATGACTTGGAATTCTTGCGCGTTGAGGGTTACGGGGCTTGAATAAGTGCGATTACGCCCAAATTAGCGAAAACCGGCACTTTTTTGGTCTTCGGAAATGGATAAAAGTTCTTCGTGATGGTCCCAGGAGCAATTAGATGGGTCACGACCCTATTTTTGCAACTTTGAAAATTTTAGTGGGTAAGAGTTATGCCCCTTGATTAAGCGATTTCATCAAATATTGGGAAAACCGTCGCTTTTTTGGAATTTTTGGACCAACTTTTGTTGTTCGAAATGTTCTCAGCTACATTTTGATATACCACAACCCTACTTTTGGTGACTTAGATGACTTGGAATTCTTGCGCGTTGAGGGTTACGGGGCTTGAATAAGTGCGATTACGCCCAAATTAGCGAAAACCGGCACTTTTTTGGTCTTCGGAAATGGATAAAAGTTCTTCGTGATGGTCCCAGGAGCAATTAGATGGGTCACAACCCTATTTTTGCAACTTTGAAAATTTTAGTGGGTAAGAGTTATGCCCCTTGATTAAGCGATTTCATCAAATATTGGGAAAACCGTCGCTTTTTTGGAATTTTTGGACCAACTTTTGTTGTTCGAAATGTTCTCAGCTACATTTTGATATACCACAACCCTACTTTTGGTGACTTAGATGACTTGGAATTCTTGCGCGTTGAGGGTTACGGGGCTTGAATAAGTGCGATTACGCCCAAATTAGCGAAAACCGGCACTTTTTTGGTCTTCGGAAATGGATAAAAGTTCTTCGTGATGGTCCCAGGAGCAATTAGATGGGTCACAACCCTATTTTTGCAACTTTGAAAATTTTAGTGGGTAAGAGTTATGCCCCTTGATTAAGCGATTTCATCAAATATTGGGAAAACCGTCGCTTTTTTGGAATTTTTGGACCAACTTTTGTTGTTCGAAATGTTCTCAGCTACATTTTGATATACCACAACCCTACTTTTGGTGACTTAGATGACTTGGAATTCTTGCGCGTTGAGGGTTACGGGGCTTGAATAAGTGCGATTACGCCCAAATTAGCGAAAACCGGCACTTTTTTGGTCTTCGGAAATGGATAAAAGTTCTTCGTGATGGTCCCAGGAGCAATTAGATGGGTCACAACCCTATTTTTGCAACTTTGAAAATTTTAGTGGGTAAGAGTTATGCCCCTTGATTAAGCGATTTCATCAAATATTGGGAAAACCGTCGCTTTTTTGGAATTTTTTGGACCAACTTTTGTTGTTCGAAATGTTCTCAGCTACATTTTGATATACCACAACCCTACTTTTGGTGACTTAGATGACTTGGAATTCTTGCGCGTTGAGGGTTACGGGGCTTGAATAAGTGCGATTACGCCCAAATTAGCGAAAACCGGCACTTTTTTGGTCTTCGGAAATGGATAAAAGTTCTTCGTGATGGTCCCAGGAGCAATTAGATGGGTCACAACCCTATTTTTGCAACTTTGAAAATTTTAGTGGGTAAGAGTTATGCCCCTTGATTAAGCGATTTCATCAAATATTGGGAAAACCGTCGCTTTTTTGGAATTTTTGGACCAACTTTTGTTGTTCGAAATGTTCTCAGCTACATTTTGATATACCACAACCCTACTTTTGGTGACTTAGATGACTTGGAATTCTTGCGCGTTGAGGGTTACGGGGCTTGAATAAGTGCGATTACGCCCAAATTAGCGAAAACCGGCACTTTTTTGGTCTTCGGAAATGGATAAAAGTTCTTCGTGATGGTCCCAGGAGCAATTAGATGGGTCACAACTGTATTTTTGCAACTTTGAAAATTTTAGTGGGTAAGAGTTATGCCCCTTGATTAAGCGATTTCATCAAATATTGGGAAAACCGTCGCTTTTTTGGAATTTTTGGACCAACTTTTGTTGTTCGAAATGTTCTCAGCTACATTTTGATATACCACAACCCTACTTTTGGTGACTTAGATGACTTGGAATTCTTGCGCGTTGAGGGTTACGGGGCTTGAATAAGTGCGATTACGCCCAAATTAGCGAAAACCGGCACTTTTTTGGTCTTCGGAAATGGATAAAAGTTCTTCGTGATGGTCCCAGGAGCAATTAGATGGGTCACAACCCTATTTTTGCAACTTTGAAAATTTTAGTGGG
Organism: Steromphala cineraria; assembly: GCA_916613615.1. Taxonomy (NCBI): domain Eukaryota; kingdom Metazoa; phylum Mollusca; class Gastropoda; order Trochida; family Trochidae; genus Steromphala; species Steromphala cineraria. Next base: position 12,352,617 of record OU744733.1, read on the forward strand.
TAAGAGTTATGCCCCTTGATTAAGCGATTTCATCAAATATTGGGAAAACCGTCGCTTTTTTGGAATTTTTGGACCAACTTTTGTTGTTCGAAATGTTCTCAGCTACATTTTGATATACCACAACCCTACTTTTGGTGACTTAGATGACTTGGAATTCTTGCGCGTTGAGGGTTACGGGGCTTGAATAAGTGCGATTACGCCCAAATTAGCGAAAACCGGCACTTTTTTGGTCTTCGGAAATGGATAAAAGTTCTTCGTGATGGTCCCAGGAGCAATTAGATGGGTCACAACCCTATTTTTGCAACTTTGAAAATTTTAGTGGGTAAGAGTTATGCCCCTTGATTAAGCGATTTCATCAAATATTGGGAAAACCGTCGCTTTTTTGGAATTTTTGGACCAACTTTTGTTGTTCGAAATGTTCTCAGCTACATTTTGATATACCACAACCCTACTTTTGGTGACTTAGATGACTTGGAATTCTTGCGCGTTGAGGGTTACGGGGCTTGAATAAGTGCGATTACGCCCAAATTAGCGAAAACCGGCACTTTTTTGGTCTTCGGAAATGGATAAAAGTTCTTCGTGATGGTCCCAGGAGCAATTAGATGGGTCACAACCCTATTTTTGCAACTTTGAAAATTTTAGTGGGTAAGAGTTATGCCCCTTGATTAAGCGATTTCATCAAATATTGGGAAAACCGTCGCTTTTTTGGAATTTTTGGACCAACTTTTGTTGTTCGAAATGTTCTCAGCTACATTTTGATATACCACAACCCTACTTTTGGTGACTTAGATGACTTGGAATTCTTGCGCGTTGAGGGTTACGGGGCTTGAATAAGTGCGATTACGCCCAAATTAGCGAAAACCGGCACTTTTTTGGTCTTCGGAAATGGATAAAAGTTCTTCGTGATGGTCCCAGGAGCAATTAGATGGGTCACAACCCTATTTTTGCAACTTTGAAAATTTTAGTGGGTAAGAGTTATGCCCCTTGATTAAGCGATTTCATCAAATATTGGGAAAACCGTCGCTTTTTTGGAATTTTTGGACCAACTTTTGTTGTTCGAAATGTTCTCAGCTACATTTTGATATACCACAACCCTACTTTTGGTGACTTAGATGACTTGGAATTCTTGCGCGTTGAGGGTTACGGGGCTTGAATAAGTGCGATTACCCCCAAATTAGCGAAAACCGGCACTTTTTTGGTCTTCGGAAATGGATAAAAGTTCTTCGTTATGGTCCCAGGAGCAATTAGATGGGTCACAACCCTATTTTTGCAACTTTGAAAATTTTAGTGGGTAAGAGTTATGCCCCTTGATTAAGCGATTTCATCAAATATTGGGAAAACCGTCGCTTTTTTTGGAATTTTTGGACCAACTTTTGTTGTTCGAAATGTTCTCAGCTACATTTTGATATACCACAACCCTACTTTTGGTGACTTAGATGACTTGGAATTCTTGCGCGTTGAGGGTTACGGGGCTTGAATAAGTGCGATTACGCCCAAATTAGCGAAAACCGGCACTTTTTTGGTCTTCGGAAATGGATAAAAGTTCTTCGTGATGGTCCCAGGAGCAATTAGATGGGTCACAACCCTATTTTTGCAACTTTGAAAATTTTAGTGGGTAAGAGTTATGCCCCTTGATTAAGCGATTTCATCAAATATTGGGAAAACCGTCGCTTTTTTGGAATTTTTGGACCAACTTTTGTTGTTCGAAATGTTCTCAGCTACATTTTGATATACCACAACCCTACTTTTGGTGACTTAGATGACTTGGAATTCTTGCGCGTTGAGGGTTACGGGGCTTGAATAAGTGCGATTACGCCCAAATTAGCGAAAACCGGCACTTTTTTGGTCTTCGGAAATGGATAAAAGTTCTTCGTGATGGTCCCAGGAGCAATTAGATGGGTCACAACCCTATTTTTGCAACTTTGAAATTTTTAATGGGTAAGAGTTATGCCCCTTGATTAAGCGATTTCATCAAATATTGGGAAAACCGTCGCTTTTTTGGAATTTTTGGACCAACTTTTGTTGTTCGAAATGTTCTCAGCTACATTTTGATATACCACAACCCTACTTTTGGTGACTTAGATGACTTGGAATTCTTGCGCGTTGAGGGTTACGGGGCTTGAATAAGTGCGATTACGCCCAAATTAGCGAAAACCGGCACTTTTTTGGTCTTCGGAAATGGATAAAAGTTCTTCGTGATGGTCCCAGGAGCAATTAGATGGGTCACAACCCTATTTTTGCAACTTTGAAAATTTTAGTGGGTAAGAGTTATGCCCCTTGATTAAGCGATTTCATCAAATATTGGGAAAACCGTCGCTTTTTTGGAATTTTTGGACCAACTTTTGTTGTTCGAAATGTTCTCAGCTACATTTTGATATACCACAACCCTACTTTTGGTGACTTAGATGACTTGGAATTCTTGCGCGTTGAGGGTTACGGGGCTTGAATAAGTGCGATTACGCCCAAATTAGCGAAAACCGGCACTTTTTTGGTCTTCGGAAATGGATAAAAGTTCTTCGTGATGGTCCCAGGAGCAATTAGATGGGTCACAACCCTATTTTTGCAACTTTGAAAATTTTAGTGGGTAAGAGTTATGCCCCTTGATTAAGCGATTTCATCAAATATTGGGAAAACCGTCGCTTTTTTGGAATTTTTGGACCAACTTTTGTTGTTCGAAATGTTCTCAGCTACATTTTGATATACCACAACCCTACTTTTGGTGACTTAGATGACTTGGAATTCTTGCGCGTTGA